>OY804258.1:71114630-71285777 GCA_963680825.1 Meiosimyza decipiens | reverse complement strand
GTTTCGTGCAATGTACGAACATTGTTGCTCTGTCGTATATGTTCGTAGTCTGTATGATAGATCTTTTTGCTTATGATGTTTTCAATTTCGTTCGTCTGCGTTTCAGTTTCTTTTAATGTTTTGTGCTTAAAAGCTATAAGTTGGTTTAATATTTTTTGCTGGTAATTTCGATTGTGCTTTTCTATTGTTTTTGAGATTTGTGCAGGGAGTTTTTTGTTGCTATTGTTATATATATAACACTTATAGAATATATAATAATCTTTAAAAAATTTTGTGAATCTAAACTAACTCTTTCTTTTATTGTAACTAACTTTTTTGTAATTTAAGCCGAAAGACGACAGATTTTATGCAATACTTGTAAATTTTTATACGAAATACTTTGTTAATATTGATTTATTTAAACAAAAATTAAAGAAGATACTCATAACAAGAAAACTATAAAAATATTTTCTTTGAAAAATGAATTTTTGTTTGATTTTACAAAATTATATATATAAAATCATTATTAGCGAGACACCAATGTAGTTTCTAAAGCGTAAAACTGTAAGCTATCAATTATTATGATATTTCAAATATAAAAAATACATAAGCTATTTTAATTTTACCTCACAAGATCTTAGTTTGGGAAAAATACCGATTTTTCTACATTTTGAACTTCAGGCTCAAGTCGGAACCTCTAAATCTACTCCGATTGGCTTGAAATTTGATATGTAGTTGTTTCTTGGGTAACTTCACGTTTTAAGAGGGTGTCCCGCAAAAAATTAATGAGTTTTTTTTTTTCATATTGTACAAACTACGGCCACCTTAATGTACATACGTAAAATACTTTAAAAACTACATTTGTCATCCAATAAAAAGTATTTGATATTTTCTGACAGCGTTCCCTATGAACAGATTTTTGAAGTATTAATAGCTCGTGTGTCAAAATCGGCTCTGTAGTTTAGAAGCTTTGATCTAAAAAATAACACTAGCACGAGCGTGCCGTGAACGTTAGCACGTCGCTTGATGTAACGGTTCAGCCAAAACAGTAGCATAGATTTATCTACATACCCGCCATCAAACATGTTTACTAATCAAATAAAAAAGATTTTTTCAAATTTTTTTTTTGAAGCAAAATAGAATTCTGAACCTTATTAGAAATATACCGCAGATGCAGCGTCCGACTCTAATTTTCTTTAATAAGGACTTTGACAAAAAGTGAGTTCCACAAAAATGAGTTAAACGCAAATAATAATACTCCTAGAACAAATTAACCCGGCGGGAGTGTGGTGACAAAATGTTGCAAAGAGAATGTGGCAATATGATAATTTAATTTTAATAATACACCTGTGACAGTTTCATATTTTTAGTATTATAATCGAAGAAAAACAAAATTACATAACTTTTGAATCAAATATATAGTCTCTTTCAAAAAAGCTAGAAAAGAAACAAAAAAGTTTTCATGAACAAAAAAAAAATACAAAACCTCATAGGATATGAAATCAGGAACGATCCAGAAAATCCATTTTCAATTGAAATCTAAAAAAAGCAGAAAATCAGCTAAAAATTATGTACCCCAGCGTTGTTAGCAAGCGTGAAACTCGAGCGCAGGCTGCCGCGTCACTGCGATCATGCCACTATCCCCCTATGACTAAGCAAAAATCAACAAACAAAAGTATCAGGGTGGGTATTCCACACCCGGATCCCGCCGGGTTAATCAAAAACTTGTCTGATGAGGCTATGTATATGAGTCATTTCACAAGAAAATGTCTAAAGAATGAAAATTTCGTTGCTACACGGCTTATAATTTTGCTCAAACTTCGTGAGAATCTTTTAAATGGTTCCAAAGAAGGAAGTCCAACGGCATTTAATTTTCGGATGCGTCAGACCCCGCCTGGCCGAATTAAAGCCTTTAAAAAACGTAGTTTTAGGCTTCAATATTTTTAGCTGTTAAAATTTTTCTGTTTAAGATATAAACAAACTTGAGATAACAATTTAAAGCTAAGAGATGGAAATTTTTGTGAAGAAAATATAAAATCATACAATCAGTGATGTTTGATGCAAACGGTTAATATTGATCGACTCGTTCGGCCTACTCTTTATAAAAAAATGTCTGCTTGAAATTTCGAACTTTTGCAAAAGCGCATTTTTTGGGTCATTATATCAGTATGTGGACCAGGAGATATAAATATGAAACTTACAGGAAATATAGTTCGAACCTTTTTTTGCATCGAATTTAAATGTTCAAGCTGGTGAAGCGTTTTTGTCGGAAAGATTTATAAATATAAATAACATCAAACATACGAGAAAGCATCAGTTTTGTTCCTCTCTATCACTATCAATTAAAAGCGTGAAAGTATTTAGCTTCCGATAATTTTGAAATTGATAATATTGTAAAACCCAGTAAGAAGTAATATTTAATTTTATAACTTGGATGCTATGTTGTAATTGAAGAGTGGGCAAACAGAATATTACACTAACCTTCAAATAAAATTAATCTCAGAAACTTCCAAAAGGCACTAGATGTAAAACGTTTTTGATAGTAAAGTGAATGTTTTCCTCTAATTAGCTCAGAGGCATGAACCGTTTTTTACGAGTTCTGAATTTTTAGCAACTTTTTTCCTCTCATTCTCTTCGAAGTTCAAACAAAAATATCACTTTCAATTTTTTTTTTGCTCTTTTAAGCCACGTGAACACGTGGAAAGAATGAAAATCGCTTTGCAAGATTTCAGGCTTTTATAGTTCAAGATTAGAACTAAATATCGGCCCAAAAAATACGATTTTTCAAAATTTCGATTTTTCAAGAAGAGATTTTTTCTATAAAGAGTAGGCCGCCGATCGGATCAATTTTAGATTTTATTTCTTCGCCTTGATCTATAAGAAATATTAATGATTATTATTTAACAGTCGCAACGTTGGAGCCAGGTAAAAATTAAGAAAAATCAATAAAATATATGTATGGGTTTTTATCACCGTGTAATTTTTCGTGTATACTGACAATGTGTATTAATATCCTATGCACAAAGATTACCATCCCTTAGCTTTAAGATGCCATCTCAAGTGTGTCTATATCTTAAACCTAAAAACTATTTTTTTTAAATGCTTTAATTCGGCCACGCGAGGACTGACGCATCCGAAAATTAAATGCCGTTGGACTTCCTTCTTTGGAACCCTAGAAAAGATTCTCACTAAGTTTGAGCAATATCTAAACGTTCAATGTGACATTGTTTAATTATTATTAATAACAACATTTTAATGTTGAAATAAGTTTTAAAATCTAATTATCGTTATGGTTTTTGTGAACCGGTTCACAAAACTAAGGAGTGGTTTAGTTCTGATTCAGATCATCTCAACATAAAAGTTGTTTGGTTTAAAATTCAATTCGCTTCGGCAAAATTAAGTATTACTGGCTAAAAACTGGTCCACACCCTTAATTTAAATATTACTGAGATTTAGCTGCATCTGGTAGGTAATTTAAAGCCATTTCGTATTTGAATTTCAATCAGGTTTCTTATGCGAGATTTTAAGAACTTGGAAATTGTTTTAACATTTCTTCTAACTTTTTTTTTAGAGTGACCGCAGAGATTTCAACTGAATTCATTAGAAACAAACCATAAAAACTGTACCTTTGGGTAATATGCAATGATTTTCCAAAGCCAAAGCCAAAGCGTTACAAGTTTCAATCAGATGAAGAATATTGCATTTACATATATCTGCTATTTGACATATGTAGCATAAATCCTGACCCTTTCCCCTTGTCACATTTCGTAAGAGATTTGTGAACTAACATTCTCCCTCCAACCTATTTTCCGTAGTCACGTTATGTAGTTTGTGAACGACGTCTTACTTGGAATAAAAAAAAACAGTTTTTAATACGTTTTTGGAACGTAACCTCCCATTTTTATACTCGTTCAGTTTAGAATTTAATACGGTTTTACACAACACGATATTTCTAAGGAACTTTTCTACTTCAACCCTGAGTGCAACACGGTTGACAATTATCAACTTTAATGCCTTTAGTGTTGGGCATTGGAAGAAACAAAGATTTTTGTATATTTAAGTTATATCAAGAATTAGCCCACACTATCATAATCAGTCAACTCTTTCATTCTATTAAGTTTTTAAGAGCGTTTATGTGTATGAACACAGGGTTTATGATATTCAAACATTCGATTCCCTTATTCATTGTGTGTATTGGGAGAGGTCTATCATAAGCTCTTTCTGAGATACAAGGGTGTTTAACAAATTTTCTTCAAAACATTACTTATAAATAAAGATTATTCAATAGCTAAGTAATAGAGCTAGAGCAATAAAATTAGTGAGTTTCATTAACTAACGTATTAACTCACATTTTTTTTAGTAGTACCATTACTGCTAGTCGTATTCTCAGTTCAGAATTATCGTTCGTTTAACTCAAAAAAAAAATTATTTTTTATATTGCTGTTTTTTCCAAACATAAAGTAATAAAATGTGGTTGTTTTATCCATATTTTAATACACCATACCTAAGAGTTCACTATCCAAAGTTTTGACCTGAGTCGTATCTTTTTTAATTAATGCCAATCTTTCCATAATGATTTGGCTAATTTTATTGAAATGTCACTTCGAAGTGTCAAATTACGCCCACTGAAAAAAGTCATTGCTATTGAAAACCAAACTTCTAAAACACACCCTTTGCATATTGCTATTATTTTTAAATCAGTCTCATTGGTCTTCATAAAACAAGTTGAGTTTTTCTATTCAAGTAGAAATATAACAAGGGGATAGGTCTGGAAAATCTTTAAGAACAACCTACAAATTTTAGTTTGAATGCCTAACATCTGGAATATTGTTACAAAATTTTGTGAGAAGCCATAAAATATTATAACGCACTGATGTGAAAAATAGTAGGCGAACTTTTCTAACTACGTATAGATGTGGTATCTGTAGCATACTTTTTTTATCCAGTGAGAGCTTATTGCACCCAAAATTATGACGCTTAGGTACACTATAAATAGTTTCTAATATAGCTATAATAATAATTATTCTACCTATATAATAGACAAGTGACTCAACCTGACTTAGAAATAAGCTACTTTTTCAACAAAGACAAAAAAAATGTTCTTTCATATTATGAATGTTAAAAATTGCTTACCTTAAAGTCAATGTATCCATTTTTGTCCATATCGAATGTACGAAAGACATGGTCACAAAACTCTTCTGCATTACCCGATGGAAAGAACATTTTATACATGTCAACGAACTTGGCAGGTGTTAGTCGGCCGTTTGGACAGTCTTGCTACAAACATTTGATTGCAAGAAAGGTGTGTTAACGAAATGTTACATACATATATACTTATACATGATTTTAGATACCTTAAATCCTTTATACCATTCCTTAATAGTTGCTTCGTCATAGCGTGTATGAGATTTCAAAAACTCCATATCTTCTTTAGTCAAACGATCTTTACTACTAAAGCACCCCATCTGAATTTTTGTGTAAAATATTTTTTCAAAAATATATTTTATTTAAAAAGCATATACTTTTGATTGCACAAACATTTAATGTACTCTAGATGATATCATTGCAAATTAACTTAACATATAAAATTGAAAATAAATTTAAGTTTATATACATTTCTAAAACAAGATAAATAGTATTTAACTATTTGCAGCAGAATGACACACGAAACAAAAGATTGAAAAAAAATCAATAAAATTATGTTAATATACTTAATCACAAAATTGTAAACGAAGTATTTCTGCTGTTGCTTAAATTACCAATAGTATATACTTAACTAATCAGGTCTTTTTTAACTTTATATGTTTTTATATTAAAAATATTGATTCAGTTAGTAATAAATTGTTTTTCAATCTTGTTAGTATGCTTCGTCTCTTAAATAAATTGAATGTGATATATAAAAGCTTACAGCTGTTAAATAGAAAAATGTTATCTACATAACTAAAAAGGATTCATGCGCAGTACCTAATTTTACGAAACTTTCAACATTCAAAGGACCACATTTTTCAATTTAAACAGAGAAGCAAAATACAAATTCACCTTGCAGAGCATTAAACAAACTCTTTTAACAGATACATTTTTCAATTGCATATTCTTAATTTATTGTCTACAGAAACTTACAATTATAGTTTTAGATATTACAGTAACTTTATGTTATGAAATATTAGGTTTTTTGAAAATAGCCAAAACGATTAACTAGGGTTAATTTTATTTTCTTCGATATGCCAAAATTCCATTCACATTGGTTGATTTGTTCAAGTGCAACAAGCTTTTGTTTATAAAGTGACCGAAAACTTAATTTACAATAACTTTGTTTAAACAATAATGTATTTCGAAAATGTGAAAACCCGCTTTTTCAATATATCGATAAAAATAATGATGGTTATTTTATTTTTGAATGTATTTTGATCTTTTTACTACATGAAATAATAATAATATTAAATCAAGGTTATACTAGGCTTGTTCGAGCTGGAAGAAATAGGTAAATATAAGGTTTTCCACAAAAAATATTCGATCTGGAAAAAATGTGGTGGTTGAGAAAAAAAAGAGAGTAAAAAACTGCTGATCAGTTCCCCTCCAAAAAAAGTTTAATTTTTCACACACAAAAATTTCTTGTGGCTAAAACTTGAAGAATGTCAAAATCATAGGCAACGAGACCGGAGACTTACTTATGACAAGCGAGGGAAAACATTTTCCTGTGTTAATAGTATCTGGTCAATACTTTCCTTATTTCAGTGATAATAAGGAGCAACATAATGAAAAGCTGAAAATTAAAATATTTTTTGGTAAATACTTATTTATTTAATAAAATAGTTAGCCAATTTTTAATTGTTTCAGAAGAAACAATATATTAAAACTGTTTAACTCGAAATATAAACAAATTTTTGCTTTCATTTACTTAACACCAAATCTTTATTTTTATACTAAACAACATTGTTTCAAAATGCACTTTATGCACTCAATAGCTTTTAAAATTCTCTTGGAACTGAAGACCCAGCACACATTTTAGTTTTTTTTAAGAAATTATTCGAAATGCTACACGTTATATAACCTTTCGTATGACACCTTTATTTTGAAAATCGATCCAGGGATTCTCCGAAACTAGAAACCCATCTTCTGATTGCATATTCGTTGTCAGTATTAAAAGCTTCGTAAGAAAACGACGATTTAATAATAAAAGAGAGTTTATCAAGCTATAAAAATCAGGTACAAAACTTTAACATCGGTCAATCACTTTGTGAGTTATATCCTATTTATCAGTAATAGTCTCAAAAAGGTTTCACTTGACGTGGATTAAGAAGGTATTAACCAAATGGTTAAAGGCGGAGAGCGTGATGAGTGTTAAATGATAGACCGTGATGGACCAAAGTAAAATATATAGGGTTGCCTGGTCGAATCCTGTCCCAAGCATGGGTTGCCACCTGTTTTTTGGGACAACTTTTTTTAGAAAAAAGTTTATGGTTTTAAAATTTCATCTTAAAATGTATGTCAAATGATAGACCTTTATATGTATGTGTATGATATTGAAACGAAAACGAATGCCAAACCGGAAAAAAGTACAAAGGTGTACATTATTGCTTTAGATTTTATCAATGAAACAGCTTTTCCACGAGGGTAGTAAATAGCAAGAGCAAAAAAATAGGAATAATGAAGAGCGTAAAAAGTGTATATAACCTGAGAAAAATATACGGTGTGTTGTGGCAGCTTGCGCGGAAGTAATCATTCTGACACACAGCATTCGCGCGGTTGACTTGTTGAAAATAAACTCATTGTTTGCTATATAAATTTGCTACAGAAATAAAGGTTTCTACTCTCATAAGTTTACGTTCTCAATTATTGCATGTATTGTGCATTTGTACTATGATAACAGCCCCTCTCACGTTTTATTTGAAAATACTCCTCGTCATGCACTGCTTGGCTCCCAAGTATCGTTTTGTGCAGAAGAGCTGGACATTACTGCATCACTATAAAGTTTATAGGATTTATACCGACAGATGATGAAGTCGACATGGCGAAGTACTAGCTAACAAATTTATTTACAAATTTAACGAAAAATGAACTTAAAACTCAATATAAAATATCAAATATTTAAAAATTGATGTAGCTTTTTGCAAAATTTGTCAAACTACACTTTCAAATCATAAGCCAGCACTAAATGAACATTTTATTAGTGCCAAGCATAAAGCAAACCTGAAAGCAACATCAATGATCAAACCAATAGAAAAGTTATTGGTACCGACATTCCTTGCTGAACATAATATGTATTCCATTTTGTCTGGCAGATAATTTGATATCTTTTATGGCCAATATATATTCAGAATCAAACATAGCACGCAAAATAACTTTGGCTCGCACAACAGCTACAAATACCTCTACTAAATTATTGGGTCCAGATCGCTCTAGTAATTTGATCAACAAACTAAAAATATAAAAAAATGAGTGCTTTCGGCCTATTAGTATATTGCCAGCCTTATCAAAATTTTTATCGAAACAAATTGTTTTCCACCCCAATAGGTATACAGAGCAGATCACCGCTGTGATGCAGCTTTGCTTAAAGCTATAGCAGAAATTCTGCTGAGCTATGACCGAGGTGATCTAACAATACTCGTGCTTGTATTGTTAGATTTCTCTAAAGCTTTTGATACGCTTAATCATCATGTATTGCTAGCCAAATTGGAGAAATATTATATTTTGGCATTTATGCTTTGCAACTAGTTAAGTTAATATATTTTAACGAGTGCGTAAACTAAACGTTTTTGCGAGCTTAAGTGATAGTTTATCGGGTGTACATCAGGGATAGATTTTGGGTCCAATCTTGTTCAGTATTTTTAAAAATTATATTGTTCACTGCAATGAACATGTTTCAATTCATCTCTATGTTGACGAATCACAAGTACGGACTGTCCCAGAAAAAACTTACGTTTTGCTTTTTTGTTATAAAAAAATACCCAGTCATTTTATTGGTCTTTTTTCGATTTTTATTAATAATGGCACTCGTCCATATAAACTTTGGAATTGATTGTGCCTTGCGTAACAAAGAAGCTGCTTCTGAGGCCACAGGTACATATGACCTTCCAAACCATATATTGCTTCGGAAATTTCGAAATTTTTGTTCCCTTACATATACTAGACACATGCCCCTTTTTCGGTGATGTATAATATTCGTGCACAGGTAGCGTCTTAAAATCTACTTTAATGTACGTAAGTTTCGTCGTTCATAACACAGCAATCAAATTTCGTCAGGTACCTTTCATACAATTTTCGGGCTCGCATCTGAGCCATCAACTGCTTTCATCAGAACGGTCTGGTACTTTTTGAACTCTATATGTCTTTAGTTTACTTTTTTCTTTTACCCTTTGTACAGTAGATTTTGATGTACCTGATCTAGCCACCATATCTCGCACTGAGGTGTTGGGATTTTACTTAAAAACGCGCTTTACCTTCGTCGCGACTTTTCTGTTAGAAAATTCTGGTTTTCTGTCTGAACCTTTTCTTTGTGAAACAGGTAGACCCTTCTTATAATTAGAAATAACCTTAAAGACAGTTTTTTCTGATGCACCAAATATTTTTGCTATAGTTAGCTGAATATTTTAATTCTGGATTTTGCAGGTATGTGGACAAATTCAGTTCGCGGACTTTTTGTTGCTTGCTGGACATCTTTGTCGTTAAAAGTGCTATCTTCAAGTGTTATACATCATATTAAACGTCACTTTATATAGAAAAATAGATCTAAAAAGACTTTTTAGATCTATAAGATTACCAGGTAGAGCATAATACAAAAAATAAAAAACGCAAGTTTTCTCTGGGACAGTCCTTATATCTTTCGACACCCATTGGTTGCTCAGAGGATTTGATATGTCGAATAAATGAAGATTTACATAGACTAAAGGGGTGGACTACAGAAAATAATTTTAAATTAAATGCATTAAAACCTCAAGCTCTTGTAATCTCACACATTAATTACGATAGTAAATTTCTGAATGCCATAATGGTAGATGTCCACAAAATATGAAAAGAACATAATTAGTATAGGATTTAGAATTAATTTTAACTTGAGCTACAAGGATCAAATCAATCACTTGGTGAAGAAAATGTACTTTGTAATACGAAAATTAGCCTCACCTGGAACTTTGACGCCAAGAAAAGAAGCTTAAGCTTGTAAAAATTTTTTTAATACCCCTCCTTTCATACAGTGAATTGGTAAATGGGACCTTAGATCATCTATCAACACCCATTGTCCACTATGTTTTTGTATTCAAAACTATGTTTTCTACAATCAACCCGCACATGCAATATTTTAGAACCGGAATTTAGCTATTTGATTACTTCTTGAGTTTTTTTTGTCAGTGTTGTCAAACTGTGGAACTCATTACCACCACAAATTAAAAAAAAATTCGAAATGCAGTACACTTTAAATGGACGGTAAATAGGATTTATAATTGTTTTTTTTTATTTTTGCAATATCTTTGTATTAGATTATTCATTAAAAAAATTGGGGACTTGGTTCGAAATAGGATAAAAAATTTTACGAACATTTTTTCAAATTTTTATCTTAAACCCTTACTGGCCCAATTTTGGTGTGAAAATTGGAATTAGACGCCAATTTCAGATATTGGTTACGGGGAAAAAATGAGAACGCCCCCTCATGTATGAAGTTTGGAACAGATTTTAAATAATATGTACTTTGCAGAGCTTTAGGTTCATTATTTTAGTGCAAAAACCAAAAAATTAAAAGCGCAATATGCATTAATTGTTAGAGAATAACTCCAACAATTGTAAAGGAACAAAAAATGGGCAACCAGCTGCTTAGTTTCAATGACCGCTGCGTTATATCATCAGTAAGCTTTGTTAGCCGACGTTTGAGAGTCTGCAAGCATACTATAGTGGTATTCATCTAAGCGCGCAAGTTTGCACAAATGTGAAAACCGGCAATTTTGCGCAATGTGTTTCATTAACGCCCCTTCGAATATTTTGTGCAGTTTGTGACAGTTGTGAGAGAATCGTATGGGGAAAGGGTGTGACAAATACAAATTTTGTAAGCAATAAATTTTTGCTGAGAGAAAAGAGAGTGACAATTGCACAATTGGTGCGCTGATTGCTCAGAAAACTTTCCATACGATTTTTGACAGCTCATTTGCACAAGATTCAAAACTGCACAGCTTGCACAGTTTGCGAGGGGTTTGCGCGTTTAGATGAATACCATTTATATTTTATTTTCCGCATTGACCAGTTAAGAATCATAGCAAAAAACATTAACACAATACGCCAAAACCTCTAGATTTTTTCTTCCTTCACATGCAATTGCTTTTGAAACTCTTTTGATTGAACATAAAGATCTGTAAAGTACATATTAAATTTTGCTTTGTTCCAAGAACACAAATAAAGAGTTTTTAAATAAATTGCTGTCATATGGGAGGTAGTTTTACGATCTATAAGATTGGTACACAAAGTTTGAAATTAGTCCCATATTTTTTGTCATATGGATGTTTTTTAAAAAGGTTTACAATTTTTTTTTAAATAACCGTTATTTTCTCTAAAAATTATAGTTTATTATTATAGAAAAATTCATATATAGAAAATCACAACTCTGACCACTCTAAACTAAATTGCAAAATGATTGCTAAGACTTTATTTTCTCTCTGAAAAAAAAAATCAATGAAATTAAACATACCGCTAGTCGAAAAGCTTCGATTTTAATTTTTAAATTGCAAAGTTATTGCATATAACTTAAGAGAAAAAAATTTTCAATACAATAATTAGAAAATAGACGTAAAATGCTACATTTTATTCCTTAACGGTTTTTCGACCTTACGTGTAGATTTAGAAATACAAGCGTTCGAAAATTCATATATTTTTAAATTTTGTGATTTTCAAAAAATCGTATTTTCGAAAATAAGTCCGGAAAAACTTTTTTCAAAACACGTGTCGAACATTTTTAGATAAAGTATTGAAAAAAATTGATTTTGAGAAATCTTGATTTTGAACGAGGTAGAATGACCCATATGACTTGCCAACAAACAACTCTATGCTTACATCTACTTTTGCTGATGACACTGCAACTTTGTCTTGTCACGATGACACTAATAGTACGTCACATACCATCGATGAAGATATGCGTCTAGTTGAAACATGGCTTTTAAACTGGCGAATTAATGTAAACGAGCAAAAAAGTACACGTGGAACTTTTACACTTAATAAAAAGACTTGCCCCACAATTCACCTAAATAACACCGCAATACCTTAGAGCACTGAAGTTAAATACTTAGGTACCTTAGTTGGCTTTTACATAAACTTTCAAAACTAAACCTTGAATGTAAAGCACTTTTGTATAAAGCTATTATAATACCTATAAACTATTGCAGACGTCTCAGTCAATAATACTTCAAACTATTTCCGGCGCACTTTGGTATATCAAGAATATAAACATACACTAAGGCCTTGGTATATCTTTTACTAAGCAGCTGCAGGAAATCGAAAAGCGATCATATCAACTAAAACTGCAGAAACATCCAAGCATACTGGCTAGGAACTTCTCCTAACATCCAATACATCTCGACTGAAGAGACAAGACTTACCCTGTAGCCATTATGTGCACGAATATTGGTAACTTCTTTAACAACTCAAGGCAGAGTTTGATTTGAAAAAAAACAACATTTCTTAGCAATGGCTTAGAAAAGTACAACTCTCCATTAGTTTTTAAGATACGTATACTTATTGTTAGTCTCCAAGCGAGTTGTTTCAATAAATAAATAATAAGTTTGAATACACAACACTTGTGATGGACACAAATTTAGACTTTCTAACTCAGCAATGCAAAGTCAGCAAAATGCAACGTAACCAATGCAATAATTAAGTGCTTATTTAGTGCTGAAAGAAAAAAAAGTTTAGTGCTTTACAAATTCTTGAAAAAATTAAGGTTTTTGCTAGTTGAATGAGAAGCTAGCAAAGCATATATGAAAAATATTTCCAAATTATCTCCAAACTTTTGGAAATTGAAAAAATTGTTTAGTGCTAATTTAGTGCTGCAAAATTATTGTTATATTAGCCATTCCAATACCTTTTTTGAAAACTTGTGATATATAGCTTCATACACATTTAGCAGTGCATATAGTATAGGTACGTTAGAAAACGTTAGCAAAATGTAATTTATCCTGTGCCATAATTTAGTGCTTAGTTATTGCTATTTTAGTACTGCAAGGAAATATTTTGTGCTGCATGACTTTTAAAAAAAAACAAGGATTTTGCTAGCTGCATAATAAACTAGCAAAGCAAATATGAAAATTTTTCGCAAAATGAAATTTAACCTATGCCATAATTTAGTGGTTATTGAGTACTAATTTTGTGCTGTAAAAAAGTTTAGAGCTGCACGAATTTCTGAGAGAATCACGGTTTTTTGATTTTGCTAGCTGCGTGAAAAGCTATGTAGCACAAGTTTTAAAAAAAAGATATTGGCACGATTAACATTTCAGTCTTTGACTGTGCTCTGTTTCATACGGTTGTCTTTTTTAGCAATATCTGCGCCGATTTTAATTTGTGACAAGTGCAAGAACAAATGTGTTAATTGTGTGGGAGAAAATATTTTTTCGTTAATCTCCAATTTGGCACAAGAAATCAAAGCATTGCAACAGAAGCTATTTTATTTGTGCGATTCAAAAACAATTAAAAATCAAAATGTAAACAATGTTAATAAAAAAATAGTTGTTAAACCTGCAGTGAGCAATTTGCCTATTGAAAATACCATTTGCACTCGTTCTAGCGCTCGCGCTCTGGCTTCTCCCATTGAAAAAAATTCTTCGAATATTCCTCTGCGCATGTCTACTAATACAACAGCTGATAATGCGGTTGTCTCTCTTGCTGTGCCTGTTGGTGTTGATGGTGTTGCTGCATCTCTTGTATATGAAAGTGTACTCTGTGCTAGCTTTTGTTAGGCGACATAGTTGTAACTTTAGTGATCCATATACATTGAAGGTTTTGTATACGTCCTTTGTTAGATCTAGGCTAGAATATGCTGCGTTTATATGGAACCCTTTCTATGTTGTTCACTCAGCGCGTATTGAACGTATTCAAAAAAAGTTCCTGAAATTTGCCTTACGGTCTCTAAATTTTATTGATCCAATACCATCTTATGGTGCTCGCTGTTTATTTTTAAATTTAAAAACTTTGGAAGGACGGCGCAAGATTCAGTCGCAAATTTTTCTTTATGATCTTATTAATGGCAACATTGACTGTAATGTTCTTTTGGAAAAAATCAGCATAAATATACCTGCAAGGCATTTACGTAGTTCCAGTTTCTTTTATGTTAAGGTTCATAGAACCAATTATGGCCTGAACGAGCCATTAAATAGAGCTTTAATTGAGTTCAATAAAATTTGTTCAAATAATGGCTTAGACTTTTGCTTAAATAAAGTTACTTTTAAGAATAATATAATGAATTGTTATCCTTTATAATTATTTGTATTTGTTATTATTTAGTCTTTAAATTATGTTTTTTAGATTTTTATGCTAGTCTGTAAGGATCTTGTGTCCATAGACGTAAATAAATAAATAATTTTGCAGCACTAAATTAGCACTTAACTATTTTTTCAATTTCCAAAAGTTTGAAGATAATTTAGATATCATTTAAATTTCATCTAGCTCAAAATTTTCACATATGCTTTGTTAGCTTCTCATTCAGTTAGCAAAAAGAAATCATGCAGCACCAAAATTTTCCTTTCCGCTCTAAATTAGCACTTACTAAGCACTAAATTAAATCATCGGTTAAATTGCACTTCGGTAAGGATTTTTAACATACCTTAACTTCTCATGCAATTCGCAAAATTAAAAACCGTGATTTTCTCAAAAATTCGTGTTTTATTACAGCACTAAATTAGCTTTTAATAAGCACTAAATTATGGCAAAAAGTAATGCAATTTAACCTATGCCATTATTTAGTGCTTAGTAAGTGCTGAATGGAAAAATTTAGTGCTGCATTATTTTTAACAAAAAATCAAGGTTTTTGCTAGCTGAATAAGAAATTAGCAGAGCATAAGTTTTAAAAAAAAGGTATTGGCTTTTTACAATATTGAAAAGTTTAGAGATAATTAAGAAAAACTTTTCATATATGCTTTGCTAGCTTCTCATTCAGCTAGCAAAAACCTTAATTTTTTCAAGAATTCATGCAGCAGTAAATTTTTCTTTTTGGCATTAAATTAGCACTTAATAAGTATTAAACTATGCCATTGGTTACATTGCATTTTGATAACTTTGTTTTGCTGAGTTAAAGGGTTTCTAATTTTTAATATTGACGAGCATGATGATGATGCTGTGAAAGAAAAATTATTAGAACGCAAACACTTTGCATTAAAGCCAATCCACTTAGCAGCAAAAAAGCTTGATCCAAGCTCACAAGTTGCGACTTGTCTGCAAGTTAATCTATGGACCCCAATGAATTTGTCCATGATACAGTCAAAATCATGGAATTCGAAGAATGCGACATAATGGTGGACTTCGGGGATGCCATTTCATATGGAAAGAGGCCGAAAAAAATAGTCCGTTATTATGGTGGAAGACATATCCAGCAGAAAGTAAATTGACTCAAGTCGCCATTCGAATACTGCACTAACAGATGATAATTTCAGCGGATGAGATTCTTCTGAATAATCAGATATTTATGAATGTATTTTTTAAACAAAACTCTGCAATTTTAATCATCTACTAGCTTTCAGCCATAATACATAATAAAATCGAAATAACCCAATTTGCTCGTGAAAATGCTGTTTTCGCTGAGCAAAAACGTTGATTTTTGGGCCGAAAATGAAAAACCCGATTTGGTACATCACTGTATGTAACACAAGTTTTAAAAGAGAGGTATTGGAATGGTTAATATTACAATAATTTTGCAGCACTAAATTAGGAATAAACACAATTTGCTCGTGAAAATGCTGTTTTTGCTCCGAAAATTAAAAATGCCCGATTTGGTACATTACTGTATGTAGCACAAGTTTTAAAAAAAGGGTATGGTTAGTATTACAATATTTTTGCAGCACTAAACTATTTGTTCAATTTTCAAAATTTTCGAGACAATTTAGAAATAATTTTCACATATGGTTTGCTAGCCTCACATGCAGCTAGCAAAATCAAAAAAAAAGCCTAATTTTTTGAAGAGCCTAGCAGCACTAAATTTTTACTTTCAGCACTAAATTAGCACTTAACAAGCACTAAATTATGGCATAGGTTAAATTCCATTTACATTCAGCTAGCAAAAACCGTAATTTTTTCAAAAATGCACTAAGCACTAAATTATGGCATTGGTAACGTTGCGTTTCGCTAACTTTGCTTTGTTGAATTAAAGGGTTTAGCATAATCGCTCTTTGCATTTGTTAAACGTAATAGTTCTACTTTCAAAGGTCCATTCACCTTAAAACTTTAAACATCTATTGTAAGCTCCAAATTGGAGTATGCATCCTTCATTTCGAATCCATATTATGGGTTATATATTGATCGTATTGTGCGTTTTCAGAAGAAATTCGTAAAATTTGCTTTACAATTGATTGCTTTTACTGAGCCTATTCCTTCTTATAAAGCACGAGTTGTTCATAGTATGATTCTTAATTATGATATTATTAATGGAAATATTTTTGGTTGTATGCTGGCTTTGAATAATAATAATTAAAGGACAATTGAACTTCAGACATTTAGCTGCGATCAACATTCAAGTAAAATTTTACAAGTTGCTACAATCTCCTATACAAAATTCAGTTTTTGTCTGTCTGTCTGCCTGCGTGCCTATGTTTCTTATGGACGCGGAAACTATCCGGCCGATTCGGATGAAATTTTTACAGTATGTTAGTATCGATCAGGCGGATATTATAGAACTTATATGTATTTAGGGTGGCCCTCATACAAATCATATTTTTAAAATGGAACTTTCACAAAAACCACTTCATCGGTTCACAAGGAATTTACACCATGTGTGTTTTATGTTCAGAGGCATGGCTTAGGCTATGAAACTTTTATTTGGGGCACATATTTAGGGTGGCACACATACAATAATATTTTTAAAGTATCATTTTCACGAAGACCGTTTAATCGATTCACACCGAATCTACACCACGTAGTTTGTATATTAAAAGACATTGCTTAGGCTTAATTTATGCTTAGGGTGGCCCTCATACAAAATTATTTTAAAATACAATTTTCACAAAAATCACTTAATCGATTCACTTGGAATATGCACCACGTGTCTTTTACATTAAGAGGCATAGCTTAGGCTATAAAAACATTATTTAGGATACATATACATGATGTTTAAAACTAAATGTCACAAAATTTGAGCTTCCTAGCTAAGACCCGTAAATGGCGCGGACAGAGTTTGTGTACGGTTTCGTTGAAATTTTACGAAAAAACCACTTACTAAAACGTTTAAGAGTTCTGCCTTAGGTGCGAAGATAAAGCGATTTAGTATTTTAGTTGTATGGGAGGTGTCACCCACTGTTGTCAAACAACGCCGACATTGTTCGTTTGACTGCAAATCCTGACGAAATACACCGGAATGGGTGTATCGCGCGTTTTTTAATAAAAATTTTTAAGTTTCATAATGATAATGTTGTTATAGAAATTAATAATTTTTTGCAATGTAAGGTTCTATTGAAATAAAAGGAATGCCGCAGACTAGAAATTAATGAGAATCTTCTTATAATTGTTGTACTATGGACTGTCCCAGAAAAAACTTGCGTTTTGTTTTTTAGTTATAAAAAAATACCCAGTAATTTTTTTGGTCTTTTTTCCTCTTTTATTTATAATGGCTAGCATTCAGAATATAAATAACTAATTAAAAATTTTTTTTTTTCTATAAAAATTTCTTACTTTTTCTTATGGCTATTCATTTAATTTTGCACAGTTGTTTCAGCGACAGTACGGTACGATACTTAAGTCAGAAGTCTTTTAAGTTTTTTTGCAGTCTTACTACTCTTTCGAAGATCCGTTTTCATTTGAAACCTATATGTCTCAATTGGACGAAGCTCTGGGCAGTTGGGCGAGTTTCCTATTTTTGGTACAAAAATTATCTTTTTACTTTGATACCATGCCATCGTAGCTTAAGAGTAATGAGAGGTTGCCAAGTCAGGCCAGAGCATCACTGTACCTTTATCTGCAGGAATAACTGGTAGAGCTTGTTTTTCGAGCCACTCATCTATACAAACTTTGGAATTGATTGTGCCTTGTGTAACAAAGAAGCTGCTTCTGAGGCTACAGGTGGATATGGCCTACCAAACCATACATTGCTTCGGAAGTTTCGAATTTTTTGTCTTTAAATTTACTATGCACATGCCGCTTTTTTGGTGCTTAAAATCTGCTTGAACGTAAGTTTCGTCGTCCTTAACGCAGCAATCAAAATTTGTGAGGCACCTTTCATACAATTTTCGGGCTCGCATTTGAGCCATCAACTGCTTTTATTCAGAACGGTCTGGCCTTTTTTGAACTCTATATGTCTTCAGCATATTTTTTTTGTTTAAACTTTGTACAGTAGATTTTAATGTACTTGTTCTAGCCGCAATGTATTGCACTGAGGTGTTGGGATTCTTCCAAAAAAGACGCTTCACCTTCGTCGCTACATTTGGGTTAGATAGTTCTGGTTTTCTGCCTGAACCCATTTTTCGTGAAACAGGTACACCCATCTTATAATTAGAAATAACCGTAAGGACAGTTCTTTCTGATGCACCAACTATTTTTGCTTTAGCTGCATATTTTAATTCTGGATTTTGAAAGTATGTGAACAAAATCAGTTCGCGGACTTTTTGTTGCTTGATAGATATCTTTGTCGTTAGAAGTGCTATCTTAAGGTGATATACATCATATTAAACGTCGCTTTATATAGAACAAATAGTGTATCATTTTAGACTTATGAGATTATCAGGAAGATTATAATAAAATAAATAAAAAAACGTAAGTTTTTTCTGGGACAGTCTTAAGTAGTTGTTGTTTTTTACTGATTTTGTCCATAAATACAGTTTTCATAAGAATTCAATGAATACATTTTTTTGTTGTCAGTTAACAAATGGGGTTAATATGTAAAAATTTAGAACTAACAATAAAGTAAAGGCACCACTTATCAGCACGTCTGTCTCTTAGAAGATATATAAATATGATTAAAATTAATCTATTTATTGTTATAGATGCTTCCCGCGGAAAAAAATGGATAAAAATAGTTTAAACCATAGTTTTTGTTTCTAAACTTTGTTTTTAACATTGGATAAAAATAGCTTAAACGATAGTTTTTATTTTTAAATTTTGTTTTTAAAAATTGATAGAAAAAAACACAAGGTGCACCATTTACTAACCGGCCTGTGATAGTTTTGCCTGTTTCCATCTACTGAAGTACCTAATTCCGACCGCCTTTGTCGCAATAAGAAAAATAAAAATCACTATATTTACATTTGTTTAAAAGAAATTGCAAGTAACTATTTTGATTAAAATCTTTCAGGTTTTAGTAAACAAAAACAGAAGTTTCAATTGCATTACCATTATGAGTCAAAATTGCTCATCAATATTGATGTCTAAAATAGTTTGGTTGTGGTCGTTAGGCATGTTAATGTCAGACAGGAAAATAAGGTAAAAACGTTAAAGTTTCGAGTCAAATTATGGGAGTTCTAATTGATTTACACCAGGTTGTATACAGGTTCGACATCGTAGAATTATGTGTAGATTGAATAATCTTACAAAAATTATGTGTTCTTAGCTTAATTGAACCATTAAACAATCTTTTTTTACGAAGCGTAAAAATCGTGTCACCGGCCAAGTGGTCGGAATGAGGAACCATTCACTTTATAAATCTTCTAAGTTAGTTAAAAATGTGGTAATTACTTTGTAGTTATGATAAACATATATATATGCACATAGTAATAAAATTATAAAATACTTATAGCTCAGTTTATTTCCGCTAAGAACTCTATAACCTTGCAACTATTTTTTTACACTCGTGAAACCATCGAAAAGCACCGTTTCGTTGTTTTTAATTCAATTGACTATTTTTTACAGATAACGTATCAATATTGAAGAAATAAAATGAGTTCACTTTTGTAAGCCCTGCGCGGGAAATGGTTAGACTTTTATAGAATTTCTTAAAGCGGATACATGAACCAGGTCGGCGACCGGTGCCGTTAAGCTATACCATTTTAAGGGGAATAAATTAATCTTTCCCAACATACTAAAAATTAACACATTTCTTGGCAAAAATAATGGAGCTCAAGTTTATTTTTAGCGACAATCGTTTTTTCATTTTTAAACCTTTTTTTTACGTGGTTTTTAATTCTGAGAAAGAATATACAATCAAAAAATGTCGCTTGGATCTTCTTTCGTAGATATAGCCATCCGAAGTTGCAGTTATAGTTTTTATAAAAAGCGGTACAAGTTTATAACACTTACGTAGATTCCCAAAATATGAATATCATATGAAAGTATATTATTTTAATTGAGCTAAAGGATATGAAAAAATATATGATTGATGTCAATAATTTATTTATTTAAAATATATATTTGTTCTATATTTCGATTTTCGTTGAAAATCATCCTCAGGAACATAAATTCTAAAAAAATATACAAAATAAAAATCACTTAAAGCCATAATCATCTACATGAAATATGAAACTTACAATAATTTAAATAAAAAACGGAAACATGAAAAATTGTAACATTATAAAAGACGCGCACTTAACATTAAGACGACGAAATTGCACGAAATTTGATATATCAAATTCGATTTATCTTGTTTGTCAATTTTACATTTTGTGTTTGTGTAAAGTGTTCTTAAATGTTCTATGAAATGTAATTTAATAAGGCTATAAATACTAGGTTGGTGTCTTTTATTAATAGAGCAATTAAGTTTGATATGCAACAGTTTGGATGTCAAAATAATTGCAGCACTGAAGCCGTGCTAGCAAAAATGCTAAGACATATTAATAATAGCTAAGACATATATAAAAAATGCAGAGCTTCTGGCTTCGTACAACATACTTGCTGATGATTATTTGTCTATTATATAAGTCAATCCTTAACTTCTGTTATTCTCAAGATGGGCACTCGGCGAATTATATATTTTTTCAACAGATATAAACAGCAAATCAATTCAATTCTGCGATTAAATAAGTTGATAATTCAGAAAGTAAGTTCTGTGAAACAGCTTGGTGTGCTACTGGATGGCGACTTAACAAGGTGTGATCATGTGAACTCTTATCAAAAAGGTACTTAGTACCAATTGTTGATTCAATTAGGAGACCCAAAACTGTCCAAAGTTTACGGTAAATTTTTGATTAGCTTGCGTGTATTAACTCATTTTCGATATAACATCGTTAACTAGTTTGCAAACGCTTCGAAATACATGTGATCATTTTATCACAAAAGTTCTCCTTTATAGTACAGCACTGGTATATGAAGAAGCAAAATTGCATCGTCTCAACATAATCATTCCGATTGAAAAAATAACAAGAACATCAAGCAGCATCTGAAAATTGATTTACGAAGTGACATCACCATCACAGGACTGCAAGATCGACTCCCAACATACAAATTCCACAAAGCAGAATACAGAAGCACCACACTAGTAACTTCAGCAAAATTTCGTGGAGAGCTTATTGTAATGTAAAAAACAACACTATATAATAATAAAATATCGACACTTTCAGGTCGTTCCACGTGACAGCTTGAGACTTATCTCCATTCATATCTTTTCAGACAATGTAAAATGATGTATCATTCGTACCAAGTTTTTTCATATTAAACCATTTTTTACTGGAAAGCAAAATTATTAATTCATTATATTTTTTTGAAAAATATGTAAATATTTATAAACAACAACGACTTAAGCAACAATAATATCAACCATAACAACAACAACAGAAACAACAACAACAAAACATCATTTAAGACTCTACGGCGTTATTTTTCATAAAAAATATCAGAATTGTGTAGAAGTTGCTTATATTATATACCGAAAGCCGCCGCGAAGCCGATGTTGGATATTTTAGAGTTGTAAGCCCCTATGATAAGACTTAACCGTAATTTCGGATGGTTATATCTCTGAAACTTTTTTTTGCAAATTTATTTAAATTTCTAAAGCACTAAAAAAAATTGGACAATTTTCGCTAAACTAAACCTGTGCCCAGATCCGAACGAAACTTTTTGAATACATATTTATTCTAAGAATTGAAAACCAAATAAAATGTTTGTTTTAATAAAAATTGGCGAGTGGGCATTTCAGTAACTTTAAGCCCAAAAAAAAAAATAGCAATTACAAAATTTTCAAAATAAGCACCCTAAAACATACATATGGACATATATGTATGTAGCTCTATTAAGTTTTAACTTTTTTCTTTATTGATCATAATTTTAAAAAAAGACGGCTTAAGTTTACTTTAGCTCCCATTCGCCAATTTTTATTACAACAAACTTTTTTTATTTTGTTTTCAATTTCAAGAATAAATATATGCAATAAAAAAGTAACGCTCGGAATATGATTTCAGAGATATAGCCATCGGCAGTTGCGGATATAGCTTTTGTAAAAATCGTTATAGCTAAGTTGAGAAACCCTGAATGGATATTAAAAATATAGGTTGGTCATTCCATCTATAATTTGCCTATCATTACCTTCATGTTTTTAAAATTTAAAAATTTGAGTGATTGGTCTATCATGTAGAAGATATAAAAAATGAGCCTTTTTAGGCTAAAAATTTTCAGAACATACAGGAGTACCATCTCTGAAAAGTTTATCCATGTTTTTTCACTCTATTTGATTTTACAAGCATTTAAAGTTAAGATTTATGATTTGCAATGTACATTGAAACATTGAGAATGAGAGCGAGAGAATAAAATTTGAATTGATTTCACCTTTTTACAAATGGTTGTAAAATGTAATAGGGAGAAAAAACTGAAAGAAATTTTCAGAGATAGTACTGCTGTATGTCCTGAAAACTTTTGTTTTACTTACGATCTTTTTTGAACACAATTAAAAACTTTTTTTTTAAGCAAAAATATTGGTCAAAAAAAATGTATTCCATATTTTTATATCTTCTACATGATATACCAATCACTCAAAAAAGTTTCAGCCTATTTAAAAAACATGAGGCTAATGATAGGCCCATTATAGATGAAATGACCCAGGTGTCAGATTAGAAAATGAACTGGAATGATCATATATCTGCCCTTAAGAAATTCTTTATGGCTACTACCAGACAAATTTACCATTTAAGTAAATATTGTGACAGCAAATTACTTTAACGTATTTACTATGGTATTTTGCATTGGAAAGTCCAGTATCGCATAGTATGTTGGGGAGGCACATACTCTTGTAAAATCAATCTATTATTAGTTTACCAAAAACATGCAATTAGTCTTTTATTATTTAAGGGTAATTCTCTTAGGCATTTATATTTTTTCAAAGCGCTCAAAATATTTTTCAATAGCTGTGGATATTCTGTAAACGGATTAAGTCAACAGCCAAAACTTAGCTTTAGTACCGGCCAACAACTCACGAAACTATTTATATACTTTTGGTCCACTAGACCCAGAATTTTTAATTGCCCTCCGGTTCATATAAGAAATTAGCGTATTAAAGTAATTTTCCTGAAGAAGGTAAAATTATGGCTTCTGGATCTTGATTATCACTATGTTGATCGTGTACTTTTGGTTAAATTAATGTGTTTTATCTATTTCATTTAAACTTCTTATTTAAAATAAAAAGATATAAACTATTTCATCGCTTGGTTAACCAAATAAATATTTTTTCGTTTTTGAATTAATTTTTTCGTTTTTAATTAATTAATTTTAACTTCTAATTGTAGGATTCCATATTTCTAAAGAATTGTATTCAATTTCATAAAATTTAAATGTATTGAATAAAGACCCCCCACTTACATAACTTTTGTGACATGAATTTCGAGGCTTCTAGTACTGGAATTCGTCACTTGATCCTTTGGATCACCAGAATCACAGTTTTTACCATTGTTCATTATATTAATTTTTATCGTTAATTATGTTTATTGAACTTGTGCAATAATAAATGCAATAAAATATATCTAATAAAAAAAAAATTATGGTGGGAGATTAAGATATCCGTGGCGCCGCGATTTGACGATGTTTTTCGATAAAACACGTCAAAATAAATCGAAAATGTTAAATAACAAATAGATATCTCGTTTTCGAGTTATTTTTTTGTAAAATTACCGGTGCTAGCAAAGCATGTGTTGGGTATATTATAGATTGATTCGCGTTGGTGTTGGATTTTTGGGAGTTTTAAATCCTGACCAGCGGCTGTAAGTAGCTTTTATGTGTAATAACTGTAGCTACCGAAGCCGATGTCGGACATGCTATAGGATGTAAACATTTTTTAGTATCGATATTTCGAAAACTAAACGAGATATCGAGTTTTTTTTAACAGGTTTATTTATTTCGACTTGTTATATCGAAAAATACAGTCAAATCGTGGCGCCACAGATATCATAAACGTTCCAATAATCAAATCTTTAATTTTTCTGAAATTTAGAAATTTTTTTTTTATTTTATATAGCTATTTTTACAAAATAATGTTTTAATACCATTTGAATATTTTTTTTTTATTTTGTAGGCAACTTCCCATGGCTATATCTCCGAAACTGGATACGAGGGACACTTTCATTTTTTTAATTGCTTTTAGCTGCCCTATTACCCCAATAATAAAAAATGGGATCTTAAGTAAACCTGTTCCAAAAAGACAAGCGGGCATGTTCTACATGTCACTTCCGAGTTGAAATGAAACAAAATCACATAAATTTCACTCAGAACATGCCTAAGTCAAAACGAGGACAATGGCTTCGTAGGTCAGCAGAATGAAAAACAAGCACAGTCGTATTGGTATTTGCTCATAAATAACCGTTATGTAAAATAAAAAGCAAGTAATTGGCCAGTTTGATGTAATTTAAAAAAAATTCCAATATATTCACTTACAGCTTAATGATCATTTATCCAAAATACTATCCGATGTGGTGATTATTGAATGGTTTGTTTTTCAATATATTCACAGCATTTATTTTCATTATGCATTTTGAAATCTTATATTTCAGATTTATATTGCTTTTATTTTAATCTTGGGGTAGATGAACAGACTTTATTTATTGCGGAAAATCAATATTTATAAAAATTTGAATTACCGACCCGACACTATAGTTGCAAAGATTTGCAAAATAAATTAACACTTTTCCTTTCACATATAGCACTTGGTAACTTTAAACTTGGAAGACAAGTTTTTTATAAGTTCTATGATCGACACTAGATTTTTAAAAATTACTTTTATTTCGAGAAAATTACTTTTAGTTCTACAAAAATTATTCACCTAATATTTAAAGAACTGTCTTGGCCAAATATTAAAAGGTGAGAACAGAATTAACTAACACATCAATAAAAAGATACCACGCGGGGTAAAATCATAAAGCTGGTTTACATGATGACATTTCACTTAAAAATACTTGACGCTACAGCTATTATTAGAGTAGTTCACATGATCCCTCACTTTATGGTTTGCACAATGGGAACGCAGAGCGATATTGAAATTCAGTTATGCTTTGACCAGCATTGGGACTGAGTCGGGAAATCGGAAACGATTACTCGCTGTCAAAAATTACAACACACTTGAACGCATGAAATTAAACAGAATTACGGTAACCTGCCGACGGGTGCCCATCTATTTAAATTTAATTCTAATTTTTTTGACAGTGAGTAATCAATTTGCGTTCCCATTGTACATACCATAAAGTGCGTAACATATAAGAAGCATGCATGCATGCATCGATACCTGCATTATATCCCAGAAGGCTTGCAGGCCTTCTAGCAGGCCTTACCTGGTAAGATTAAGGCCTTGCCACCTTCTTTCAAACTTACTTTCTTTTTTATATGAAACGTCCCGATAAAACAGGCCTTCTTTAGCAGGCCTGATAGAAGTACTCTTTAAGCAGGTCTTCCTACATCGTTTGCGTCAAGAGCCCTTCTAAGAGCGCTTACCGTAGAAGGGGTCACAGAAGTACTTTGAAAAAATTAAATCTTAATTTGCGTCAACCTCCTCCCTTGCGTTGATATTTTTTAAAGTTTATTTTTTGTGACGGTTTCTTAATTTATAATTTGACATTGAATACACAACACTCTACCACCTTAACATCACATGAAACAGAAGACCAGCCTAGCAACATTCACACCGTTCCTTACTTCTAACCATTTATCAACTTTTGATGTCGTATAAGTACAATCCAATGACAAAAAAGTAATGTCGAATCATAAAACATTGCAATACATGAAATAAAAAAATGCATGAAGTCCTTCTTTTTTGCCTTCTATTATGAGGCCTTATAGCACTGCTGCTGTGGGAAGGCCTTATAGCACTGCCGCTGTGGGAAGGCCTTATAGCACTACTGCTGTGGGAAGGCATAATAGCACGCCTGCTGTGGTAAGGCATAGCAGCATTTCATGAGTATACACTCAATGCAGTGTTACTATTCTGCTAATTAAAATTTAACTACTTATAAAATTTACTTATTGTTAATATTGACAGATTGTAAATAAAAACAAAAATCATAGTAAAAAAAAAAATTTTTTTTATGTTATTTGCATGAAAATTTAGTTTTGAGAAGGCCTCTTACAATCGGAGTAGTGCTAGCAGGCCTTCTCCGGGAAGGCCTTGTTCAATTGCCTGCTGGGATGCTTTGCAACACACAGAAAGCATTCAAATAAAAAAAAATTGAATTCTGTCAAAATACGTAAATTGATTTTATTTTTAAAAAAGCGTTAAATGCTATAAGATGTGAACTTCGAAGATGTTTTGTGGTTGGCTGTGCTCATTGTACTGTTGCATGAAGCAAATTCCCAATAAAAAAAATTAAAAGGGAATCGGAGGTTTTGGGTGCGTCCATTATACCAAACACGGGATATAGATGGTCTGTTTGCAATAAGTTTTGAACATTTGTACACCCAGGACAAGAGGCAATTTGAAACTACTGTAAGAATGAGCACAGAAGTGTTCGACGTTTTGTACAATTTTTTGTACGAGAAGATTTTACTAAGCACAGCAACAGACCATCAATATCTGGGAAATGCCAATTGTTTTTAACACTCGTGTAAGTTAATTGCATTACTGTTGTTTTGAAAAATATTACAATCTTATCAATGATTCAGATATTTGGCCCATGGAGACTCGACAAGATACTTGTACCTGTTCAAAAAGTGACCAACCACAGTTCGAAAAATTATAGGGGAAACTTGTGCGGTGTTGTGGGATTCACTGGCGCCAACATATCTCGGAACTCACAATTATAATGAGTGGCTTAAAATCGCTTAAATGGAGAACAAGTTGTGCATGGTTTACGGAGACAATCTGAAGAGCCTTTGGCTAAGACTCATCGATCTTATTCGAACAATGCTTCCAAACAAGCATTTCAATTGAGAGACGATTTAAAAGCTTATTTGACCATTTCGTCACCTAAGCAATAGAAAAATATATGAATACATAAAAACAAAATATATATTTATTTGAAAATCTTTTGGAAATAAATTAAAAAATTCATTACTGAATTAATATTTAATTAAACAATAAATATCAATTCTTCAAAAACTTGACTCATTTAAAATTAGTTCAAAACTTAAGTAACAGATTATAATTAACAAACTAGACTAGAGTTAAAAAGGACTAGAGTAAAATTCCAAGATTTCATGTGATTCTTTAATTTTCGGAACAGGTTTACTTTATCGAAAGTCATTCCATTTTTATACCCTACAAGGAGGGTATATTCACTTTGTCATTCCGTTTGTAACGCATAGAAGGGGGCGTGGCAGGTATGGAAAAGTATATATATTCTTGATCAGCGTTACCACCTGAGTCGATATAGCTATGTCCGTCTGTCTGTCTATGTCTGTCAGTCTGTCTGTCTGTCTGTCTGTCTGTCTGTCTGTCAGTCTGTCTGCCTGTCTGTTGAAATCAAGCTTACGCGAAAACTAAGCAAGCTAATTGAATGAAATTTGGCACACAGGTCAAACCTTCTTGCAAGCTGCTAGCATATAAAAACGGGCGAAATCAGTTAACGGCCACGCCTTCCGCCCATACTCTATGTAAATATACCCAAGTCCATTTTGAAAAAAGTTGCTGCGATTTTGATGAAACTTGCTGATTTAGTGAAGATAAGAACAAAATTAAGATCAGGCTAGGTTTAAAGTTTGCAAGGGCTCTTAAAGGGGCGTGACACAGCCCTCAATTTTATCTTTCGTAGCGCCATAGCTCGTAAACCGTGCAAGATATTGTGATGCAATTTGGTACACGAATAGAGATCTTATGAATCTTTAATTGTGCATAAAATGGGCAGAATTGTAAAAATGAGCGTGGCACTTTTTAGCAATTGAAAATTTGGATTTCGTATATCTCCAAATTGGCACATACGATTTTCATAAAAATTTTAGGGATGATACCACTGAAAGTTGTCATCAATACCAGTTAAGTTAATATTCTGGAAAATTTCGTTGAAGGGCGTGGCACAGCCTACAATATTTATTATCGTTATAAAAAGAGAACTAATAACCCAATCGCTATGAAATTTAACATGGCAGATATACTCACTCAAAGGTGTCTTAATGCAAAATTTTTGCACAATAGTGCTGGTGGGTGTGGCACCTCTCATATGAACAAAATACATTTAATGCTATAGATAGTGTGCTATGAGAGTAATCTTCATAAAATTTTGAGTGGCGGTGTCGGTTACTATAAGCTTTGAAATCAACTGAAACATGACAAGATTGCATCAGTGGGCGTGGCACCTCCCTCATTAACATAAAGTTATAAGTGTTATTTTAAGTGAACTATTGGAGCAATTGATCTGAAATTTGATGTAAGTGGTTTACTGGGTATTAGGTACATATTAATCAAAAGCTTTTGAAATAGCAACAGTGGGCGTGGCACCTCTCATACAATTAAAATACCTTAAGTGGCATAACTATCGAAATATATTAGCAATCATACTGAAAGTTGGTGTAAGAGGTTTGTTTATGGAAGGTTATTTTTGGATCAAAATCGGGCTATTGTACCAGTGGGTGTGTCACCGCCCTAAATTTTAAGAATAGTTACGGCACATATCGCAAACTATACAAGCTATTGTGCTAAAATTTGGTTTGTGCATGTCAATCACGAATATCATTTATTGAAGCAGAAGTGGGCGGAATGGGAGAAGTGGGCGTGACATATTTCGTGTTTTTCATTTTTATTCTATTTTTTTCAACATTTCCCTTATTTTTTCGACATTTTCAACCTTTTACCTGTTCCCACTCAATTTCATTCGACATTTTATTCGACTCTGTTATTAATTTTTCAGCATTTTTCATATTTTTCGACTTATTCAATTTCTTTCAACTTTTTTCTATGTTTTTTATATATTTTCAGCATTTTCAGTTTTTTCCAACACTTTTCAATATTTTTGAACCTTTTTACATTATTTTCGACTTATTCAACCTCTTCAACATTTTTTTAACATCTATTTAAAATGAACTTTCAATGCAGTGTAGGGTATGTGAGCTTTGGCCTGGCCGAAGGTACCACCTTTACTAGTTATAATTTGCTTTGGCCAAGTAGCGCTTTAGGAATAAAAAATAAATTTGCAAAAAAGTGTTGTTCGGATGTATTTTCGAAGATATAGTATAGTCATCGGAAAAAGTAACGATTTTTATAGAAAAAGGTTAAATCCGAGGAACACTTTTTGATTACATATTCTTTCTCAGAATTAAAAAATACGTAAGAAAAAGTAGATTTATAAAAAGAAATAAAGGATTTTCACTAAGGTAAACCTATGCCAAATTTTCAATTATACAAATTTCAAATCTCCGTGTATTGTGTTCAAGTACTTGCAGAACGCATCGTTTCTCGACACGTCAGAAAACTTTTCTTGAACAATAGAATTTATTGTATCAAAACGCTCGGTTGGACCTTCTTCTTTGTACTTCCTCTTTGAAGAACACGAGGAAGATGTACTCTGCTCGTGTTTGTCGGTAACACAATTTGAAACTCAACTCTTCAAGGGATTAAGTCTGAAATTCTTCATTTTGTTGAATACATGATATTGATCTAAAAATACAAAAGAAAATAAATAATAAAGCTGTAATTGATTAAAATATAACTTAATGTAAACATACGGTCTTGGAGCGACATGAACCCTCATGAACTCCATCACAGCCATAAACTTCCATTTTGTTCTATTTTTTGGTGCACCGCTTCCAGAGGGGTGGTTGGGTTTGTTCACTTCCTTCACAAAGCGGTCCCTTAAAGTTTTCCAAGGTCCATGGCACTAATAGAAAAAATAAAGAATATATAACTTTGACCACAACATAATTATCCAAGCACTGCTGCAACTTACCTGAAGCATTAGTAGCTGCAGCAACTGCTGCCCATGATTTTTCTCTTTTGATTTTGTGCTTTTAACCCCGGTCTTTTTTATCGAAAATGAAAGGATATTTGTATATTTCAGTTATTAAAATCTCTTAAAGCATGGAGATTTTAAAAAACTGAAACAAATAAGCACCATAAAATAAAATCAAATGTCAAAAAAACTGTCAATGCTTCGATGCCTTAAAAAAGTTAAAAATTTGCCAACTTCAGGCATGCATATTGAAGCATGCAGGCATGCTCACTTTTTATGTGCGTTACTTCATAAGCACCCGTGTATTTAAATGATATGTCAAATGCGTCGATGCATATATGCTTTTTAAGTGTTTTGCGCTTAAAAATGGAGTTACAGATCACGTTTTGTTGCTATATCGCGTTATAGATTTCTACGCGTCTTTTTTTTGTGTTACATACTACGCTTCTTTGCGTCAAAGCTTTCTATGAAAAAAGTTGACTGTTAAAAAATTTCTAAACAATAAAAATATGTTTCATGAATTGAAAAGTTTGTTGAATAAGCTAAACAGCTGATGACGCGAAAAAGCGTACAAAAAGATCAAATTTTCTAATTTTTTCACGTCACACGCTCTTTGGCTTTCTAGGCGTTGTGTTTGTAGCTCAATGTCAACGTTTACACGAGGAAATTCGGTCAGATAAATTCTTGTCTATTCTCTTTTGTGATTTTTTTTTGTGTTTACACACGAATACCAGAATTTCTTTGTACAAGAAATTTTCAAAGGTGTTACTGCGTCAAATTCAAAGCATAATATCAGCTAACGAATAGAACGAAAGGGATTTCGCGGGTACGAGAAATTCTGTACTCCACCCTTTCGTTTTTCTCTTCTTGCCTACAAACAGGAAAACTTTCTCTCAAGAGTTTCCTCGTGTAAGCGTTGACAATCTATACGAATGCAGAGTATCAACTTTGTCAAAGTCACAAAGCGTGGTCTGTAACTCCACTTTAAAGTCCCAATTACAATGATGGTGAGCAGACGGGACGAGAGTGTCAATAATACTCATCGTCATTTAGTTAAACACAATAACGACGCGACGAGACTCAAATTTTTATATGAATTTCATTTTACTAGACAACATTTTTAAGAAAATTAAATTAATTCTTTTCGCTAAATAAAATACTTTAAAATTTAACGCAAACACGATAAACAGATTTCATTAGAACTTAAATTAAGACAAAGTCAAACAGCCATATATGTCAAAAGTCACGTCGCGTGAAAAATTCAACAATTCTTATTTTTCACGTCGCGTAATTTCGTCGTCAAGTGTTTCATTGTGCGAGGATACATTGGACAGCATGTGTTTGATATATGTTTGACAGCTCGTCTTGCTCTCGTCCCGTCGTTCTCGTTGTGACTGGCTCTAAGGTGCGGAAAAATGTTGATCCATCCACATCATGAAATTTTTTCAAGTTCTCTGCGGTGGGAGGATCATAAAGCATTGATTTTTCTTGTTGACATACATATATTATAGGACCCCTGTTATTTTCTACTAAACTATACTTTTTGAACGACTTTTTTAAAATTAATTACGAATATGGAATGAAAAAAATGAGGATCATAAAGCATGAGGATCATAAAGCATTGATTTTTCTTGTTGACATACATATATTATAGGACCCCTCTTATTTTCTATTAAACTATACTTTTTGAACGACTTTTTTAAAATTAATAACGAATATGGAATTGAATTGAATAACGAATATTGAATTGAAAGTTGATGTTGAAAAACTACTAATTTTTAAAATAAAAGTATTATAAAAACTATATTAAAGTCTTATGAAAGCTCTCTGTCTTATGTCTTTTTATATGTTGAACTATTCATTATTTGCTTTTTTGTGGTAGCCCAATTTTTTTAATATGCAAATACATAACATTACATGGTAACAATGTATTTTTTCAAAAACGCATCGGGTTTCAAAAACCTATCATAATTGTAAAATCTCAAAAATAGTGGCACCGAATTGAGTTTTTAATGAATTAATGTCAAAGGTTCTCAATTTACAACGTTTTTTTATGTGTGTCTTCTTACTTTCGATTAAACCTTTATTATTTTTCTAAGAACGTCTATACGTACAAAAAAACATAAATCGAGAAGTCCTTGTAAAGTCAACTAGTTCCAAATCTTGCCAAAACTGATAGTTCGCATTGCATATCATCGAAGTTTATGGTGCACAAGTTGTACATTTTGACAAGCCAACACAAAAATGAAAAGATTATGAAATCTTGACAACAGATGCGTCGTGCAATATAAAAATTATGTAGCCCCATATTTTTTAAAAACATATTTTTTGCTTAATGCTGTAACATTTAGTCATATGTTTTGTTATAAAAATGAAATAATTCTAACAATTGCACAAAAATCCCGTAAGCGGCATTATTTGTTTATTCATACAATTTACTTTCACTATGAACCATCCAACAATTATGTAAAAGAATTATCTAGTCATACTCAAATATTGTAACCGTGATAGTAGCTCCATCTCTCCTTTTTTATTATTTAGCTTTATTTTATTCATTAATATTTAATAGTATTACTAGCGAAGCTTTGCGTATCTTCATGTTGATAAATTAATCGTATATTTTTATAAATATAGTGAGTACAGTGATAGTTTTTTACATTTTTTTAAAGTTTTTGATCTAAAACTGCGCAGCTCAATTTATATTAACATTTTTTAGATTTAATTGTGGCGACTATAAACCTTACCATGCACTCAATCACCAAGGGCGACACCTGCTGGTGGACGAAGTACTTCAATCTTTTCTACTCACACCACTTATTTTAGCTGACCTTAGATTACATAGCACGATAACCATGCGATTTTGCACCTGCTCCGGTAGTACATTTTGAAATAGCTTAACAATAGAATTTCAAATATTCAGAAAACCTTTGATTTTTCCTAAAAATTCAATTTTATGCTGAGTGATGATGATTCAATCAATATTTTGATAAAGTTCACCTTGAAATTTAAGGAGAATTTCTACTCAATAAAGTAGTCGATATCATAGTCACAATACAAGCAAAATTAAAAAAAATAATTAGATACACGCGTTCGTTCTTATTCGTTTTTATTTGCGTTATTTTGTGTATTGCATTATATTTCGTTTGTATTATGAACGTTTCATTTTATATGCAATTGATCCTACAAGTTTGTATTTAATTAATAAAAAATATAAAATAATAAAAAAAAACTAATCTAGGACTGTTTTCGGAGCAACTAAAGTGAGATTTGAACATCGTTGTTGTTCGCTTTTGCTCAAATTGGAAATTTTTTAAGTAATACAATTAAATCATACATTGAATATAGTATGAAAAATATGAAAACTAACTATGAAAACATAAAAAAGTTTTACAATCATTTTGCTTAAGATTTTCTATTGTTCGATATACGAAGCAAAGACCCACACACACACATGTATTTCCATATGTATGTTCTTGTTTGGTCTTTGCTGATCTTTTTTGCTTTGTACATGAATAAAAAATCATCCCGGAATCATTTTCTGAATTCGGCATTAATATTGTTACGAAATTTCCTGTCTCTTTTACGATAATTTCGATCTCTTACATTTTTCTGAGTTCGACCACTGGATTGTGTAGCAATCAAAAACACAAGCTTTATTTAATTATAAAATGGTTTAATTAAATCAAAAACGTTTGCTTTTACACCGTACAATTGTTTAATTCCTTTGTTTATCTATATTCAAGCTCTAACATTAATCTGGCACTTTAAAGACAACCGTTTCACTTTATTGTTTAAAATCAACTGTGTCACTCTATTACTTAAGATCAACTGTGTATCGACAGCTCACAGCTTTTATACTAAAGCCACTACTTTCTCGAATGATCCACCACTATTAAAAGTGTCATTTCCAGTACCTTCTAGACAGCGTTTATCGACGTTGATAATTTTTCTCGGTTGTTGGCTTTGGTAATGTCGTACTGCAGCCACATTCGGATTATCATTTTTAGTACAGAAACCACACTTGGCCGCTAGATGATGTTCGAGAACTTTCTGGCAATAACCAAATTTCGCTACACTGCCCTCCGCTTAAACTTGTTCCTCCCGAATAAGAATTTCTCCGTCTCTAGTATAAGGTGCCAGCCTTTCGATGTGGACCACCTTTAATATACCTTAGTCGCCGAGGTATTTTTGGATTCGATACACGACGTCATCCTTGTGACGATCTAGTAAGGCCCTCTCAATGAGTCTGTAATTTAGGAGACAAGCCTCGTTTTCGTTGTGGGTTGTGTAGCAGCACTAATTAACCTTCTTTGAACCCTTCAGTATTTGCTCGCAAGTCATACCGAGCTTCCATTTTGTCGCTAGCCAATTGAGTACGTTTCCTGATAAGCTCGTGTATATGTGCCACTTTTTCTCTTTTCCGCGAAATGTAATCGTCAGCATGGGTCGTTTCTCCGTACTTCAAATCTGCTTGAAGCCTTAAGTCTGTACCAAAAAAGGCTTTTGCTAATGTGACTGTAGTGGTATCGTGTATTAACGAACGATAAGCCATCATTGGTAGATGTTTATCCCAATCTCTTTGTCCTTTGCCAAAAACCTTTTTCAGATACTTCTTTAGAATACGGTTGAACCTTTCGACCATGCCATCGAACTGAGGATGCAATGCTGTGGTACGTGTCTTCTGTATTCCAAGCATGTCACAAACCTCTTTATAAAGTGCCGACTCAAAATTTCGTCCTTAGTCGGAATCCAACTCAAGTGGAGCTCCGTATCGGCAAATCCAATTTTTGATGAAAATGTCTGCCACTGTTTTTGCTTCTTGATTGGGAATGGGATATACTCCTGGCCACTTACTGAATCAATTACCACAAGGATGTGTTTATTTCCTGCATTGCTGATTGGAAAAGGTCACGCTATATCCCTGGCTATCCTCTCAAAGGGAGCTCCAGCGTTATACTGATGCATTTTTCCCCGAGTGCGTTGCCTGGGTCTTTTAGCAATTGCACATTGGTCACAATGGCGGATCCAGTCAGCAACTGTTTCTTGGCATCCTACCCAATAAAACCGTTTTTCTATTTTCTATGTGGTTTTTTTATGCTCAGATGTCCACCACTCGATCCATTGTGACAATCCTTGATTATTTCCTTAAATTTTGCCTTTGGAATAACCAGGAGTTTTGATCGAATTTTACCATTCTCGCTTTCTCAGATTCGGTAGAGGCAACCATCATGCAACCCCACACTTTGCCATTGTGCCCAGTATTCTTTACATATTTGGCTTTCACTTGAGATTTCTTGCCATGCCGGTTTCCTACCCAGCTCCTTATTCTTAATTATAGTTGCCAAATCTGTATCACTGCGCTGGTCCCGTTGTACCTCCTCTTATGTCCACTTTTCTTCAGGCAAAACGTTCAAAAAGCGCACATCTATTGTTCCAGCTCTATTTTTCGTTCGTGAACAATGACTGCATTCAATTTTACATGGACGATGGGAAAGTGCATCTGCATTTCCATGCTGGCTTCCTTTGCGATGTTCTATGGTGAAATCATAGCTTTACAAGCGATCTATCCACCGTACGATTTGACCTTCGGAATCCTTGAATTGAAGTAGCCACCTTAATGCCGCATGGTCTGTCCTCAGGAGAAAGTGTTGTCCACATAAATACTTATGGAAGTGTTTCACGCATTCCATTATCGCCAGTAACTCTCTCCGAGTTACGCAATAATTCCTCTCAGGTTTCTACAGAATTTTACTGAAATACGCGACGACTTTTCTTGTCCATTGATGACTTGGGACAAAACTCTTCTAATACCATGTCCACTCGCATCGGTGTCCAATACAAATTCTTCATCGGGTATTGGGTACGCTAGTATTGGCTCTGTAGACAATAATTCTTTCAGCTTTTGGAATGCAGTTTCCTGTGCACCACTCCATTCGAATTTCCGATTTTTCTGTGTCAGCTCATGTAGACTGCCTGCGACATTTGCGAAACCAGGAGCAAAAGTCTGTAGTAAGTGCATAGGCCCAGAAAACTTCGCAACTTATGAAGATTAGTTGGTCGTGGTCAATTTTTAACAGCTTTTATTTTATCCTCATCTGCGTGTTTTCCTTCTGACGTAACCTTGTGCCCCAGATATTTGACTTCACGCCGAAAAAGGGAGCAAACGTAGCTGGAGCGTTACAAAGACCAAACGGCATGACGTTAAACTGCAATAGACTATTCCCAATACTAAAGGCAGTCTTATCCTTGTCTTTTCCATCTTTTTCCAGCTGCCAATATCCACTTTGCAAGTCCAGGGTGGAAACCATGTTGCTCCAGATAACGTATCCAAGTGTATAATCGATTCTGGGTAACGGGTAGCTGTCTTTTTTGGTGACGTCATTCAATTTTCTGTAATGCACACAGAATCGTATACCTTCGTCCTTTTTCTTGACAAGTACGACTGGTGAACTCCACGGGCTTTCTGATGGTGCAATGACATTTTCTCACGTCATATCCTCTATAAAGCCCGTCACTTCTTCTCTCTTAGCAAGTGCTAGTCTCCTTGGAGGTTGTGGAATTAGCTGAAAATTACCTGTATCAATGCGATGTTTGACAACTGATGTTCGGCCATTATTTTCTCCTTTGGACGCAAATATCCGCCAATGCTTTTGCGAAACCTTCCAAGGCCGATGATTTTGTTAAAGTTGTACCTTTTGTGTCCTGCTGGTCATTTTCACAATTTATAACAGCCGTAACTTTCTCACATTGCGCTATTAGATCACCTTTTTGTATCCATTTCGGCTCATTTGTTGGATTCAAAATTCGTACTGGTGTTTTGCTGTCCGCTCTTGTTTTTACTAGGGTCTATCCAATAATCAGGTCTTTCTCTAAATTTCTTTGATCAGCTTCTACTAGCCACAGATGGCTTGTCTGACAGTCTTCACTTGTTGTAGCCCAAATAATTTCTTCGGTGTTGGGTTCAATTCGATAGTGCTCACTTATGAAGACTCTTGCAATTGTTAATTTTTGTCCATAGCCAGTGTCTAAAGGCAACTCTACATTGGCAAACCTTAACATCTTTTTTTAAGATCCAAAGTGAGCCCGTGTCAAATCATTAAGTCCGCGCCAATTATATCCTAATCGGTGATATTTGCAAAAATAAAATCATGTTCCACAGTTTTGTTGCCGATTAGAACACTCGCTGTAACTTTTTACACTATTTGCGCAATTTCTCGTGTCGCTGTTCTCAATTGGATCCCATTTAATAGCGTTACTCGTCGTCTATCAAATATGTCTCTCTTCTCTGTATCCTGTGCCTGTATCCAAAGTTAGCTCACATGGTCTTTCGTTGATGTTTCCCCCGACGGTAAGGCTGTGGGAATTTCGGCATAGCTTCGAAACTAAAACTATTAGGCAATCATAAGTGGGAGGTAGCTCACGCCCCACTGTACTGACTCTCTTTAGTTTAACGACAGCTGTTTGGTACCATTTTGGCCATCGTCCACCCTATTTTCAATTTTTCGTTTACGACGTAATTTGCAGTCACGTGCCATGTGTCCCTGCTTACCACAGTTATAGCAGTTTCCGGTGAAGCTACTGCAGGCGAACGATGAATTTTTCTTCTCAACCTCCACCTCCATCCGACGAGTTTTCAATGATGGGCGACATGTCAACGCAATCGTCTCGTGAGGGAGGGCAACCGTTACTGTTTCATTAAATGCTGTCTTTGGGTTCCTCATTGTCTCGCGTTTTGTCTCTGAATCACGTATGCCGTCAACAAACGCCTCTATTTTGAATTTTTCAGGTACGACACATAACTCGTCACAGTAAGAAAGGTGTGCCAATCGTTCAATATCCACAGCATACTCCTGCAAGGACTCACCAGATATCTGGATACGATTTTTCAACTCCATTCTGTGAATCTGCTTCATGTGGTCATTGCCATATTTTCACTGTAAGAATCCATTACCGCCCTGTAATTTTTCTGCTTCGCCATTGAAACCGCAATACTTCTACAGCTGCGTCTTTTAAGGCCACAATTAGCACTGCTGCTGCGCTATCGTTATCCCAACGATTATGAGTAGATGTTGTTTCAAACTGGAGTTTGAAAACACTAAATGGCGTTGTTCCATCGTACGTGGGTGCCTTAAGCCTCTCTGTGCTGATTTCTTTTATCACTTGAGTGGTTGGTTCACTTATTTTCAACAGTTCTTTTTATAACGTCTTCAAAATTATTTTAAACTTCTCAAGATTATTTTGAACTATTTTCTTGAAGGACTCAACGTCATCTCGTAACTCAGTCACTTTTGCATCGTGGCCATTTACCATTTGGACAACTTCCGTTCGAGCAGCGTCCATATTTTGATTCATTGAATGGATATCTGTCGCGTTCTGACTCAGCCTCTGATCAATTTGTAGCGCGTTCTCACTTAACTTTTGGTCTAATTGCAGTGCATTTTGACGTAAGCTCTAATAAATTTCTTCCCGAACCGCCTGAATCTGCAGAGCATTCTGTCTTAATCTCTGATCAATTTCTTCCCAAACCGCCTGGATGTGCAGCGCGTTCTGACTTAAGCTCTGCGTCATCGCCGTTAATATTTTCTCGAACTTTATTATATCTACAACTTCACCACTTGCCACCGGTCCAGAAGCTTCCTGCACTTTCTCTGTTGATTCTGCGACATCACCATAAAATTCATGCTCTTCCAGGTTAACACCTTGAGCCTCAAGAGCCTGCCGTAAGCGTTTCTGTAACTCTACCTTTCCGCCAGATGATTGCAGATTCAGCTGCTGCAACTCCTTCTTCAGTTGATCCACTTTCAGATCGTCAAACTTAACCATTTTTTTTTAATTAATTGTTAATTTTTTTTTACATAATCCCGCTTCTGACACCAATTGTTACAAAATTTCCTGTCTCTTTTACGATAATTTCGATCTCTTACACTTTTCTGAGTTCGATCACTGGATTGTGTAGCAATCAAAAACACAAGCTTTATTTAATTATAAAATGGTTTATTTAAATAAAAAACGTTAGTTTTTACACGGTACAATTGGTTATTTCCTTTGTTTATCTATATTCAAACTTTAATAATAATCTGGCACTGTATAGACAACCGTTTCACTTTATTGCTTAAAACCAACTGGGTCGCTCTATTACTTAAGATCTGTGTCTCGACAGCTCAGATGACAACCTTTTATACTAAAGTTACTACTTTCTCGAACGATCCACCACTATTAAAAATGTCATTTCCAGTACCTTCTAGACAGCGTTTATCGATGTTGATAATTTTTCTCGGTTGTTGGTTTTGGAAATGTCGTACTGCAGCGATATTCGGATTATAATTTTTAATACAGAAACCACACTTGGCCGCTAGATGATGTTCAAGAACTTTCTGGCATAACCCAAATTTCGCTACAATATAAATACACATTAAAATTATGGAAAGTTTCATAAATTCCAAATATATTTTTATAAATGATAGTGTTGTAGTGTAAATTATTTTAGAAATACATGCATGAGCGTTTTTATAAGCAAATATGTATTATATCAATTGAAAAAAGAATAGATTAAAATTTACTAGAAATAAGCATGTGCAAAGCCAATATGTTTGTACTGGCCAATATTTTTTAGTAGAATATACACGTAATTGGATCTCTAATTAAACCAAAATTCAATGCAAGTGCGTGAACCAGCTAAATTTTAGTTCATTTGAATGAACTTTTTTGTCTTTGCTAAATTTTAAGAATAGATGTCGCTCATTGCAAGTAGTTTTGCTCTTTTATCATTGTTTGCTTAAGTTATCAAGTGCTTTAATTTTTTTTGCTGAATGTACAAAACAAAGAGTATCCAAAGAGATGAAGCTCTCGGCAGAATTCTAGTCCTAACGCAAAAAATTCAGTCGCGTCGCTGCTTTTAGAAACTCACCCACCCATGGTGACTAATAAAAATCTAGACTTTACCACTTAGGGCATTTTTGTCCAAATTTGGGAATTTTAGTAATTTTTTTTATTATATCGAAAAAATCAACGTAATTTATACCAATTCTGAAAATTATTAAAATAAAATAATAGATAAGCAACAATCACTTGCATACGTTTTTTAGCTAAAAATTTTTACATATGGTAGCCTGCTCATCTGACAAATGTCATAAAATATTTCACCACTAAATTTTGCGCACAAGTTTTCGAGAAAACAGCTGTTAAAGGTAAACAACTCGTTTCTATCCAAATCGACAAAAAAAGTGGAAAATGATTTTTGTTACAACTAACCACCCTTTTCATAGACCAGACTTATGACTTTCTTGGACATTAAATGTTTTTCACAAAATAACTATTTGAAGTTAAACGGGATCATGTCGGTCTACAACCAGTTCCGGGTATATAAATAGCTCATTTTGAATTTAAAAATTTTATATTAATGGTTATAATTCTTTAACAATACTATAGACAAAGCTACTTTAAATGTAGAAAATAATCAACGTCCCTCTTCTTACGTTAGGCACTGTAGTTAATAAATGAACAACCCCTTACCAAGTTGGGCTGTTTCTCATTAGTGCGGTTCAAATTTGTTTTCTCTTGTGCTCTCTGTTCATTCTGACGATTGTTAGTTTATATATCTCCATGCCTAAATGTGGACATAATATAATTTTTTGCAAGTTTTCTTTCTCACTTCTGTAACATGTATTCATCACATTTACAGAAAAACCGACAAAAATTAATAAAAACTAAGTAATTGAAACATTTTTCAAGTTATGATAATGTTCAAACGTTATGAAACTTCTCAATTATTTAACAGCATTACATAAATATTTCTACTTCCCAAGTGATTCCCCCAATCGCCTAATAATATCCCAAATCATAAGCAAATTTCCTCAAATGTTATTTCACAACATACGGTAGCATTGTTTTGTACGAGTCACACGCATTCTCTGACATACAATACGTGTGAGCAGAATTTTTGGGCAGAATAGAGCTTCATCTCTTTGTATACTCTTTGGTACAAAACTAAAGGCCTCAGCCCATAGAGTACGTCAAGTCCGTTGCGTCAAAGTTTACAACTGACAGCTGAGATGAAAGGTATGCAATTGTATGCAGAGCGGCCTATTCGCAACTTATCCGTCAACGCAAAGGGTGAAGTTGGGCAATTTTCAACTTTTAACGTACGTTGAATACTTTGACAACTGTGGTTTGTGTCAAACAAAGTAAAAAGCAAATATAGATTTGGAAAAATTTGAGAATGAATTAAAAAACAAAGGATAACAATGGTAAAATAATTAAAAATGAAAGAAATGATAAATTCGCAATTATAAGCAAAGCGAAAGTGTTGTATTTATTATGAATTTTAAAGATGTTTGTTGATTTTTTGATTGACGTTTGAATGCGTTGCTAACGTTTTGATTAGGTCGCTTCCATCCGTTATTCCGTTGTGTCAGTTGTAAAGGGTGTTTTTTTAGAGGTTTGTTTTTCGAATAGAGATAAAACTGGCATTTTATGATCAAATCTGGCAACTCTAATGTTATTTATGTTCAGTTTGGTTTGCCATTTCATCATGAACAGGTTAACAAAAGAACAACGCTTGCAAATCGTGCAAATTTATTTCGAAAATAATGGTTCAGTTCGCGAAGTTTACCGCAAGCTCCGTCCATTTTATGGTCGACATAATCGTCCATCAGAGCAATTAATTCGGTTAACCATGGATCGTTTTCGCACTACGTTTACTCTATGTGATAATACGCATCCGCAGAGACGTCGAACAGTGCGCACCGAAGAAACAATTGCCGCTGTAGAGCAAAATGTTGAAGAGGACCCGAATGAATCGATTCGCCACCGTGCACAGCAATTGGAGCTTTGTCCGTCAACTTTATGGAAGATTTTGCGCAAAGATCTTGGCTTGCGACCTTACAAGATCCAGCTTGTGCAAGAATTAAAGCCGCGAGACCATGCAATGCGTCGTGATTTTGGTGTATGGGCCGAAAATGAGATTGATCTCGATGCTGATTTTCATCGCAAAATTTTGTTCAGTGATGAGGTTTATTTTTGGTTGAATGGCTACGTCAACAAGCAAAATTGCCGCATTTGGAGTGAAGAGAATCCACATGAGACCCTTGAAACGCCATTACATCCACAAAAACTGACTGTTTGGTGTGCTCTATGGGCTGGTGGAGTCATTGGGCCATACTTCTTCCGAAATAATGCTGGAGAGTCAGTTACCGTTAATGGAGACCGGTATAGAGCCATGATAACCGACTATTTTGTTCCCGAATTGGATGGCATGAATGTGGATGAGTTGTGGTTCCAACAAGACGGCGCTACATGCCACACAGCGCACGTCACAATCGATTTATTGAAGGAAACATTCGATGAGCGCATAATTTCGCGGAATGGACCTGTCAATTGGCCACCAAGATCGTGTGATTTGACACCATTGGATTATTTTCTTTGGGGATATGTGAAGTCGCTCGTCTACGCCAACAAACCAGAAACGTTAGGGGACTTGGAAGCCAACATTCGTGGCGTTATTGCCGACATACGGCCCCATATGCTCGAAAAAGTGGTTCAAAATTGGACCTGTAGAATTGGCTTTATTCGAGCCAGCCGCGGCGGCCACATGCCCGAAATCATATTTAAACATTAATGGCATAAAATTATCCTTCCAATAAAGCCAAATTGATGGACATTAAAACGATTTTCTTGTGTTTTATTTCAATTCAAAGCTCTATACCTCTAAAAAGAACACCCTTTATATGTTGACTAACGGACTTGACGGACTCTATGGGCTGAGGCCTTAACAATTTCAATTTGTGTTGAAATGGTGGTCTGTCAACCTTCAAAGAGTTTCGCAATATTGAACTTTTGGTGATAATATACTTTGGCAATAGAGCCGTACACACCATCCTTCATGCTGTCTATCATGCTTGAACAGCCGCTTGACACTCATGTTGGATGGATGGATTTGAAATTTTTTTTGACTTTTCTGCTAAGTGTGAAATTTTCATTTCAAATTAGATTTCATAGAGTAAACATCGACGGCGTCTGTGAATAATAGCACTAATTGACAAAATGTTTTTTTTTTTTATGTTCCACGGATAAGAGGTTACTTTTCTTATGCAGTTTTTCTTTTTGAGTTCGAATATGAAAATAAAAATTTTTTAAATGGTACAGTTTTCGATATATTGTGGGTTTTTCATTTTTTCGACCTCGGTTCACTTAAAAATATATAGCTTGAGCTAGAAATGTCCAATTTAATCGTTTTTAGTACCAAATTAAAGATAATAAAATGACACACAAACTTGTGTAATAAGATATTTTATTTAATAAGTGGTTCAAAAAATATTGATGAAAACAAGGAAGCTTTAAAAAAAAATCAGATTTAGCATTTGATTCTGTGGCCACGAAAAAATAGAAATAAAATAATAAAAAATACGCATAGAACTGCGACTTTTACGGAAAAACTTAGATCAACTAGAAAAAAATCTACTACAAAATGACAGCGTTAGGAGCGATTGAATCAGTGAATCTAATGCCACATTTTCTGAATATATTAATTTTTTCGACAATTTGTTGAGTCTAATCGTTATAAAAGAGTTTTGTGATTTTGTTCCATTGATGAGAGGCTACTTTTCATATGTGCCTTTTCTCGGTGAATTCGGAAAAGAAAATATCAATTTTTTATATAGATTTTGAGATATTGCTATTTTCTAATTTGTTCCACCTCTTTTCTCTTTAAAATTTAGATCTGGAGCTAGAAATGCTCAATTAAATTGTCTAGTGTAAACTAGTGTTATCAGTTTTAGAAAGATGTTGTTGAACTTTATAAAAGTTTCCAAAAACTTGGAGGAAAAAATGCGAAAAATACAAAAACCAAAATGCAAAACATAAGCAATATGAAATACTTTTAGAAAAATTGAAGGAAAACGAGCAAATGCTGCGGTTGAAGCATTCAAAAATAGATAAGCACTTTACTATTTTGCTAACGTAGAGCTCATAAGAAAATTAAGAATAGTGAAAGATCAGGCTCCGGCGCCGACAACATCTATGTCCTGAGCCTTTGGCATTTTCACAATTTAGGTTTCTTAAGAGACATATCTTCGTTTTTAGGGAGCTGAAAACAATTGGTTTTTGTTATTACAGGAAGCAAAATAAAAAGCAAAGAAGGAAAGCTTAAGTTTGAAGACTTAACCAAAATAGACGTGACGAGTAAGTTCGAGTATATGTAAGCCAATGGCAATAGCCAAAATAAACAAACGTAACTGATCGAAAGTGAACGAAACATTTTGACGAGACGAGTTGTTCCGTAAGAACCGAACTTCAAAGCGTCACTACTCGTCATACCAGCTGTTTGCCGGCACACAACAATATTTTCAAAGTAAAATTCAACAATAAGTAATTAAAATGACAGATTTTTTATGTTGATTCTGTAAGGGATGAACATGGAATTTAGCTGAAATGCCATTCAAAATATGTAAATAAAAATGAGAGCAACAAAGCATGGAAAGGGTAACAGCAAAATTTTGTTTCTTTAAGTTTTATCTTAAAATTTTGGAATAATTTAAATAGTTTATGTATGTACCTATTTATTATTTCAATCAAGTTTAATAAATTCTCAGTAATTTCACGCATTTTTTTGCTTTTGACACAAAATTTTTGGTTTGCTAAAATATTTTTTATCTATGGGATTGCAGAACAGCTGATCTGTTTCGATTCATTTGCTAACGTAACATTTTGGGTTAAATGTCAAAACAGACGTAACGAGTGCAAACGTTCGTTCAGCTGCTATCGTCTCGTCAGGTCTATTTTGGTTAAGTCTTGAGGCTTAAAGTGCATAATTGTCTCAAAATTCGAGCTTTCTAGCTGAAACCTGTTAACGATGTCTGGTTTCATTGAAATTTACGAAAAGGCTGACGTACTAAAACGTAAAAATAGTCAGCCTTAGGTACCAAGATATGGCGTTTTATGTATTTATGTATGTGAGGTGAAACTCACTGTTGTCAAACCTAAGGGGTTTCTATCTTTATTTAGCCAGCATGTTTGACAAAAGGAAGAAAACTGAAAACAGGGTCAAGTTTAACTTCAACTTGCTATCGTACTTCGAAATTAAAAAAAAAGTATAAGACAGTTGCAGCAATTTAAGAAGAAATTTGAATTTATTTATTAACTGAAAACTTTCTGATTTATATGAAAATATATGTAATAGCAAAATGATACTATTTCACACTTATTCCTGTTTTTTTTATTTAATCCTTAATTCGTTAAGTTTTAAAAACTGCAGTAATCAAAAATAACACAGGAACAGCCATGACCCTGTTGAATTTCAGCATTGTAGATTCCATTAAAGCAGTGATAGGCAGCCTATATGATCCGCGATCGAATGAATCATTCGTTTTTGTTTAACGAATACAGAACTTCAATTTCAATTGAAACGTAGAATGAGTAGGTTCGCGCTGCTAATTTTGTCAAGTGCACTGCGAAAAATGTTAACGTTAAATGGGAAGAGAAATATTGATTTGTTGTAAATTTTTTGATTTGTATGCACGTTTTGATGGAGGTTCACAAAGAGAAGACAGAAAGACATTTTATGTCCCCTCAGAAAGAGTTTGGTCCACTGAAAAGTTATTTATTTTATATACTTATTTTTCATAGGTTCCTTTTTTAGTCAAGTTATGCACGAAAAAACAATTTCGATTGGTATTTTTTAGTATTTTCAAATTTTCTTACGTTTTTATCTAATTTCTTAAAGTAAGGTGAACTTCGAACTTAATTTAAATTTTTTTTGAAAGGGAAAAATTTCTGTTTTTTTTCTTTTCCAATAATAATATTTATATGCAGATGTTGTCTTACCCTACACAGAGGGTGTATTCACTTTGTCATTCCGTTTGTAACACATAGAATAGACGTAGGAAGTATAGAAAAGTATATATGATTCTTGATCAGCGTCGCCACTTGAGTCGATATAGCTATGTCCGTCTGCCTGTCTGTCTGTGTGTCCGTCTGTCTGTCTGTTGAAATCACGTTTACGGGAAAACCTAGTAAGCTACTTCAATGAAATTTGGCGCACAGGTCACACCTTTTTACAAGCTGCTAGCATATAAAAATAGGCGAAATCCGTTCATGGACACGCCTACCGCCTATTCGCTATGTAAATATACCCAAGTCCATTTTGATAAAAAGTTGCTGCGATTTTGATGAAACTTGGTGATTTGGTGAACATGTGAACAAAATTAAGATTTTGCTAGGGTTTAAATTTGTAAAGGATCGTAAATTTGACGCCATAACTCATAAAGCCTGCTAGATATTGTGCTAAAATTTGGTACACGGATACAGATCGGATATAACTTGAGTTGGGTTCAAAGTGGGTGAAATTGGAAAAGTGGGCGTGTCACATTTTAACAACTGAATATTTTGATTTCGTATATCACCAAATTGGTACATACGATTTTCATAAAAATTTTAGGGATGATACCACAAAAAGCAGTCATCAATACAAGCTACGTCAATATACTGAAAAAACTCGTTGAAGGGCGTGGAACAGCCCACAATATTTATAAACTTTATTATAAGAGAATTACCAACGTGATCGTTATGCAATTTAATATGGCAGATGAACTTGCTAAAAGGTATCTTACTGCAAAATTTTGGCACTATATTGCCGGTGGGTGGGGCACAACCCATTTAAGGGAAAAACGTTTGATGTTATAGATTATGTAGCATGGGAGTAAGCTTTATTAAATTTGGTGTTTAGATTTGAGATACTATAAGCTTTAAAATTAAATGCAATTATAAATTAAATATTAACATAAAACTGTAAGCGCTATTTAAAGTGAACTATTTCAGCAATTGGAATGAAATTTGATGTAAGTGGTTTACATGCTATAAGAAACATCTGAACCAAAAGCGGCCAAAATAGCAAACACACTAAAATTTGGTGTAAGAGGTTTGTTTATGGTAAGCTTTTTCTGTATAAAAATCTGACTTTGTTGTATCAGTGGATGTGTCACCGCCCTAAGTTTTCAGAATAATTATGGCATATATCGCAAGCTATACAAGCTATTGTGCTAAAATTTGGTATGCATATGTCAGACACGAATATAATTTTTTGATCCCAAAGTAGGCGGAATCGGAGAAGTGGCTGTGGCATATTTCGTGTTTTTCATTTCTATTCTATTTTGTTCAACATTTCCCACATTCTTTTGACTTTTTCAACCTTCTACCTTTTCTCAATCATTTTTATTCAACATTTTCTTTATTCTTTCGACTTTTTCATAAAGTTTTCAGCATTTCCATATATTTCGACTTCAATTTCTTTCAACTTTCTTCAGTGGATCTCATATTTTTTCAACATTTTCAGTTTTTTCCAACACTTTTCATCATTTTTGAATCTTCTTACATTATTTTAAGCTTATTCAATCTCTTCAACCTTTTTAACATTTATTTAAAAATATCTTTCAATGATGTGTAGGGTATGTGAGTTTTGGCCTGGCCGAAGATAACACCTTTATTAGTTTTTTCTTGTCACATTCAATTAAAAAATAATACATAATTTTTCACAAACCTGCATATTGTTATATATCCACTTGGTATCAAAATTACAAGAATGTGTCCAAAAAAATTAAATCATAAAAAGATTTCTCTTAGTGCTGAGAGCGCTTTTGATTTTCCTCTATTTTGAGCATACGGAAAAATTTGAGTTTCGCCGCCCACCTGGGGATGACCCCAAATTATCAAAATTGACCACCCTACAAGTATTACATGTCAAACCCCTTCAACGCCACTTGAACAAAATTGACTCTTTGAGGTCGTTGTTGCGAAAAATATTTCTGCTGATTTATTTGTACAAAAAAAATTTATAACATAAAGCAATAAACAAAAAAAAAAAAAAATATAAACAACAACAGTCTGTACAACAACAACAGCAGCAGCTTACATCAACAAAAAACAGAAAAACAAGGGTCAGCTGATTTTCAATGCCTACTTTGTGAGCAAGAAAAACAACAACAAGAACCTGTACAACAACTTATGCAGCAGGCTAGTCATCAACAACTCTCCAACAGCATATACTTTCAAGCGCCTTAAACGGTTCATCCCAACAACAATAATTATTAGTGAACCCTTTTGTACTGATCCTACAACAACAACACCAGATATATAACTCAACTTTATTGCTCTTAGGTCAGAAAATGCACAAAGGTTTTCCCTTATTTATTCCTTGGAAGCAGATAAAAAATAACTAGTAGAAAAGGTAAATGCCCTACAGAGGGAAGTGAATTTCTTGCTTCAAAATACTGTCGGTGTATGAGTTAGCAAAATAATAGTGCAAATTGAATGTACTTTTAATGTTCTCTTCAGCGGTATAAGCACAAATATTACAGTGGAACACTTTGACGATTGCTTTGTTAAAAAAATTATAAGTAAAAGTATTCTGGTGGCTAAATTCACTCATTAAAAAATAGAGGTTTTAAGAAATAGATTTAAATTTGCCTTGCTACAAGCAGTTTTGGTTGTCAAATAATTCGTGAAACCAGAAATTTATTAAATGCAGCACAAAAAGTAAAAAAAAACAAAGATTTTAAATATGTTTTGGTCAGAAATGGTAAAGTATTGATGCGAAAGAGGGATAGGGATAATTATATTGTTATTAGCAAATTGGAGCACTCGGACCCTTAAACTTAATTTAGCTTCTGTGATCCTATGTACTTAAATGTCTTATATTGCTAATGCTCTTAATGCAAATTTATTCAGTCGTCCTTTTTCTAACTTTAACGTTGTTAACAAATAACCTGTCTTATAATCAAATATATTCTGATAACTACCTTTGTGTTCATCAAAATTGATATCACAATGGAGTTTGTGAACAAGCCGATTTTTAGTTTTTTGTCTAAGGTTTGGATCTACGACAAGGAAACTGCACTTTATGATCTTCCTGGGTATAAATTTATTGCCTCCTGCAATAATGAGTATGCATCTGGTGGGGTTACAGTATTCGTTCAGTGTTCAATAAATTTTGAGCATATCTGTTTTACCCTTAGTAGCTGTGATATTTTAAAGTTAAAGATTGAATTGAATAATTTTAAATTCTTATTTCTGTGCTTTTATAGGTTTAATAACGGCTCCTTTGATACATTTTTTAATGAATAACCTTTTTGTCAGTGAATATATCGGCAATTTAATATTGATCGGCGATATAAACTTAAATATTCTGAAAAAATCTGCTTTTACTGACAAATACCTGTTTTGACTTTCATCTATTGGATAAAAATCCTGCATTAATCAGCATACTCGGATTACTGCGGTTACTGAGACGTGTATTGACCACATGATGTGTGTCTTCAAAGTTGTGAAAACCTTTCGCTGTCTTGGATTTTAAGATATCTGATCACTGCATGAACTGTTTGAACATTGAAAATTTTCTTTCAATTAGCACTGTTGTTACTTTATGTTATCTTTAGCCAAAAAAAAAAAAATGACTTTACTGCGCTGATTACTGGACGAAAGTTGGGATCATATCTACATTGAATGCGATCCTTTTTTAGGCTATACTCTGTTTATAAAAACACCATAGGTACATATGGAGGTTTGCTTGAGAATAATGAAGAAAAAATAAATGAATAAACCAAGATGAAGACCCTGGATTCAAATGCACTTCTGGAAAAAACTAAACTCAAAATCAACTTTTGAAAAGAAAAATAGATCATCCTAGCAATCTTGAAATTTATATTGCATATCAAAGTCTTTTTGATCTCGTCTCACTCCTCCTCCTCAGCATCCATCTCCACTGTCATTGGTGGTGCTGTGTCGATGGTTTTAGAGGTAGAGGTAGCCCCTTTGGAAGCAAGCTGTGCGTTTTTACGGTAATCCCTCAGCGTTACTTTGTGGAGTCATACTTAATGATCCCCTTAGCTGCCGCCAGTGACTCCACGGACACCTTGTTTAGAATGACCATAGCCTGCATGGTTGGTCCGACCGGTGTTTCCAATTTGCCAACCTTCTAATTGTGAGTTGGAAGATTGGGATGGCACAGTCGGAGCATCCGCAGAGCTGCGTCCTTACCCGATGGGGTACTGGGTATCCAGACGCTCACCCAAGGCCTGGAAGGAATGGCATCCTTCTCAACAGCCTCTTGTCTCGCACCTGGGTAAACCTTCCTTAATCTGCCCACGGCTACCTTATATAGCATGGCAGACCGCTAGTCCTCACAGGAGATGAGTTTGAAAAGGTTTTGTACCAGCCTGCCTCTTCACAGGACGGCACAGGACCAGAAAACTCCTCCAAAATCTGGAAGAGGGTGTTTGCTAAGGCAGAATCCATCCTCCTGTCTTTTGCCGTTTGGCATCAGACATCTCATCTAAAGTTCTCTGTCATTTAGGTAGCTTTTTTGGTATGGCCTTTACAAGACCTTCGGGCCCTAAGTTGACCCTTATCCTCCCTGAACATGGAGCTGGGATCTACAGCTTGAAAGCGTTGGCGAATTCTAATCGCCGCCTGCTTGTCCGTAAATTTTCTTTCGGATGGTCGAACGAAATTACTTTCAACCCTTAGAAAATTCTGCTCCTTCTTGGCTTCCCTAGTCGACTTAGTCTGACCTTGCCCTAAGCCTGTGGCCGTTGCTGAACTAGTTGGTCCAAGATTGGACAGCGAAAGTCCCCCTTGAGAATACTGCCCATTCACAGATTCTCCAGCCGTGATCGTAGCTGAACATGTTAGCTCTAGGCTGAGCAGCAATGGTCCCCCATCAACTTTCGAGGGTTGGAAATGAAGTTCAGAGCCCTCGTTTTCCCCCCACCTTCAGGACAGGACCAGCCACTCGAAGGCCAGTGCTGGTCTCACCTGATAAGGTGCCGGCGTTATCGCCATTTTGCGGTTTTTTACGAGGTCCAGGTGCGTGGGTAAGGCTGGTTAATACCGGAGGGCACCAGGTATCCGGTATGCTCCGTTAGCGATTTGGTTATTTTTATGAACTAGGCCCCCACCTGAATGATCCTCAGCACTGATCGCATAGCACTTTGATCCAGCCCAAGCAGGGAAATAGAAGTCCATCCTCACAGAGCCTGCATGTATGAATAAGGAAACAGGAGTGAGCCAGACGTCCCGAGTCCGCATATTAATGACTAGATAGCCCACTAGCCATTCATCCTTCGGCATATGCTGTTCCACCTTGGATTGGGAGAATTACAGCCTGAAATATTTTAAGGGCAGACACCCACCAGTACCAAACACTCATGGTTTAGCGATAAGCACCGATGTGTGCAGTCCCGAAGATACCCCAGGCATTTTAGGAGTTACCATCCCCTGGTCTAACTATGCTAGCCCGCTCTACAGCCAAGACTTGGCTTCCTGGAGAGCCGGGAGGTCATATCTTCACTTCCACATGTCACTGATTGCGGCGCGACACACATGTGCTAACTGTTAATCATGTATGTAACGCGTTGGTCCACTAATAAGTGCATGCGGCTGACCACCTAGGCAAGCACTTACAATCTTTAAAAAAGGATAGATGACCGACTAAAGCAGACAATCTTTGCGGCTCCAGCAACAGATTTTGGTAACACAGTAAATTAAGCTATAGAAATAGCAAAGAACAGCAGAAATAGAGAGTTTTAAATTATCACTCAAACTAAAATTTAATTAATCACAATAATAACTCTACATGGAGAAATAAATACCAAAACAGATACCAGAGCGGTAACAATTCACATAATTACAAGAACAATCAGAGAAGAAGCAACAACAATTACAGGTAATCCAATATCAATTCATCAAAAAACAACAATTTCTACAGACAACAACAGGAATAACAATAATAGATGGAACAACAACAATAATCGAAATAACAACAACCGATACAACAATCGCAACACCCACCAGATGCGTGTGGTTAATGTACAGGAAAACCGGAGTGGCTCGGAGGACACTCAGCAACCTTCGGAAAGCCAACAATAAGAAGAAAATTTTTTAAACAAACAGTTCATTTATCTAATTATATAACACTAAATGTGCACAAACAACTAAAACTTTAACATTCTTAATTGATACCGGAGCAGACATGCTTATTAGTAAAAATCTTAAAATAATTTTACAAGTCCAGATAAGACAATAGCTTATCTACATAGTCTATGCGTTCTTTTAAGAACAATTTACATAATTTTTAAGTAAAACTGTTGCATAAGCAGACGTATACTATTTTTAAATTGATTCAATCTTTGATTTTGGGCAACACGTTCAAATGTCTGACGACTTTTAAAACATAGAGCACCAGAGTACCGCTTAAAATTAAATACAATAAAAATTTTGCCATATGTATAATCTGTTGCTTGGAAAGAGCATTAATTTCCTCGACGCGATGCCACGTAGCATTTGAAAATCATCAGGAAATATATCGATTATCGACATTTCAGTTATAGTTTATACAGTATACTGATCATTTTGTAGTGCTGCGTTTGACATTAGCTTATAGTATGGCTGTGCTCTATTTTAATATCAAGTTTCTTTAAAAGATTAATGTATACAATTTTACCCACGTAATCATGTTTCTTTTTGTAACAGTTTTGTGCAAGTGTTGTGCAGCCGTTGAGAATATGCTCTATTTCAGGGGTGCCCAAAAGTTCCTTATGGAATTGCAAACACCAATACATACATATAAATTTTATTAAAAAAAAAAAAACGAAGACGGAGACGGAGAAATGCAAAAAGGGCAAAAACGGTAAAGATAAAATTTTATGAAAATAAGTTTCGTTTCTGTATAGGCTCTAAAAAAAAATACCAATGCATTCTTAATTTTGGGATTGAAAATAAAACATCTATAGCAGTAGATTTTTCGGAAGTAGATATCAACAAAATAAACTATCTACAGCAGCAACAATGATGCAATTACAAGTCACTCCAAACACTTTTTTAGTTTCTCCTGTATCGGTCAGTTTGAGGTATTACAAGCATTCTTGAAAGTAAAATCCAATCCTATCGGTTTGGATGAAATCAATCCTATTTTCATTAAAGCATTGTTGCCCACTCTGGTGCCTTTTTTTACACACCTTTTCAACACAATTTTGACCACGTCTGAATTCCCAAGAACTTGGAAAGAAGTCGAAATCATCCCACTACCTAACGCCAAAGGTGATTACAGGCCTATAGCAATCTTGCCATATATGTCAAAAGAATTGGAAAATATTGGTCACAAGCAAATTAGTGATTTTTTGGTTAAATTTAAACTCATAACTGGTTGACAATCTGGTTTCAGGTCTAAACGTAGCTACCTGACAGCTCTGATTGATGTTCCAGAAAATATAAGATCAGAGGTAGATGCGAATAAGGCATCTATTTTAACACTTCTGGATCACTAGAAGGCGCTCGATTCTGTCCATCATACTATTCTTCTTTCTAAGCTTAAATATCAATTCAATTTTTCAAAAACCGCAATAGATCTCTTAAAATCATATCTTACGAACAGAACGCAATCAGTAAGTGTAGAAGGTTTCATTTCTTATTTCCTGCCAGTGCCTAAAGGCGTTCCTCAAGGGCCTGTGCAAGGGCCTTTGATTTTTATAATGTATGTCAATCATCTACCAAATGTCTTAAAATGGTGTGAAATTCCCTTATATCCGGATGGCATTCAGCTCTACTTAAGTAGTGAAGTCAAATGCCTTAATTCCAGCGTTGCTAAGCTTAACGAGGACTTAAGTCGCATTCAGATTTGGGCAGAAACAAATGATCTCTGCCTAAATCCAAACAATTCAAAAAGTTTACTGATTTGCGAAAGGTCCCTTGACCATAATATTTTGCCTAAAATATTGCTTAACGGTTCTGAACTTCAGCTCGTATGTAACGCTAATAATATTGGTATAATTTATAATAAAACGCTGACTTGGAACGATCATATACTCAAAACTATCGGTAAGTTATATAGTATACTGCGGGTACTATGGGTTACGCAGTATTATACGCCATTTAAAATACGTATATTGTTTGCGAAAAGATACCTCATTCCAACATTGCTGTATGGCTTTGAATTATTCGCCAACTGTGACAGTCATTGCATGCAAGAACTTAATGTTATTTTTAACAATATAGCAAGGTATATTTATAGATTAAAGCGTTCAGATCGAATATCTGCCTATTCTAACAAATGCTTCGGTATCTCTTTTGATAATTTATTGAATATTCGAACTCTGCAGCAGCTGCATAAAATTATTTTTACTGAAGAGCCGGAAGTTCTCTCGTTCTGCTCGATCGAGACAAATTGTTCAGTTTGGACATAGGTTTTTAATATCGGATCGACAATTTTATGTTCATGCCATTCGTTTTTGGAATGCGTTACCAACACGACTGCTTAATTTAAGTAACGCAAAACAGTTCAAGTTATATATTTTCAAACATTTTTTCGAATGAACTCACTGAAATATTTTTATTGTTTTTTTTTTTTAGTAAGAGCCTACCTAAAACCTTTTATTTTATATTATTTTGAGACTTATATTATTTGAAACTTAAATTAAACACAAATTTTTCCAAGTGCTCTCAATCTTGGTTGCATTTTCAACATAAATTTGCTTGTTGAGCCGGGTCTCTGGCAATATACTTCAAGAAGTGTCTCGTTGCAATTAACAGGTCTTGTATTGCTATGAAGAGTCTTTCGGTTTCCGGATATATACTGCCTTGGTTGAGCCACAACAAAGACGCCTTCTCGCCTAATGTAGATTATTACATTAAAAAATTTTTACCATAACGGTATATTTTATGTTATATTTTAAAGTTAAAATATAAAAAAAAAAAAATGTGTCAAAATTGTTTAAATTCTGATATGAAATGTTCAAATCCCGATTCCACAAGAAAAAAAAATCAAGTTTCAAATCTGATTTCATAATTGAAAAGAGCAGTAAATTTCTTATTGGAACCACAATGTTTAATATTTTATTGAAAATTTGATTAAAAAACTGTTTCCGAAACAAACATTATTCATATTACGTCAATTTTTAGAAGTCCATAACTTCACAACTAATCCTTATAAAAAAAAATAAGTGTTTACACCTTCTTCAAGTACAATAAAGCCGAATATGAACATGTAGACGTATTTTAGGTCATTCGGCTCCATTTATAAACATCCTTAAAAAATTTCCATGTAAGGATTTTTCTTGTCTCCTTTGAATGAAAACACACGATAAGTGATTTTGAAAAAACTATTTTTTTTAAATTTAGTTTTAAAAGTATTTTATTTTTACCATTTTTGATGTCATAATTTTTTGGTTAAATTTGATGATCTTTATTTTCAAATGTTTCTCTACGTTCCTCTGTTGAATTTTTAAACGTTATGTAACACAAATCAGTTTGGAAAAATTACTACTTTGGATGCCAATATTTTTGGAACTCAGTCTTTAAGAACAAAAGTAAAATGCTATCTTGTCATTTCCTTAAAGTATAACACATCAAAATATGAAGAAAATTGGGATAGGTCATGTAACGGTAGTTGCTCGAAAAATGTTGGAATTATCCTATAATTAATATTAGAGAAAGTCATGAAATCCGTGAAAATTTTATTTTCACTATTACTCAAAAAATACTTTGATTCTATGAGAAACGAGAGTGACAAAAATTGTGAATTATTTGATTTTCTTTCCTTTTTTTTCTCATTATTACATTAACAATAGCTTTTTTTTGCGCAAAACTTATAAATATTTTCTCATTCTTAATCTTATGGAATGTTTAGAAAATAGTAAATATATATTTTTTTAAAAGCTTAGAGGTTGAAAATATCGACTTCAGCAACCATTTTGCTCTTTTGGTTTGTTCGACCTATGTATGTATATTCCCGTATTAAGTATAAATTAAATTTTATATGAATGTTTCAATAGTAGCTTAAAAATTTTAAGGCACACATGTACATTAAAGGTCCATTAATTCTTTTATGAAATTTAAAAAAAGTATCAACACATTCAAAAGTAATGTAATCTAAAAATTTATATGTTGTGCGTATACAGGTTAATTGTTTTGTTCGTTTCAAGTAATTAAAAATAAAACTTTTGTGGTATCAAGTGTACCTTTTACTTTTATTTTATTTCATGGCATAGAAGAAAAAACATAGATTATTTTTAGCTTAGAACATGCAAGTTATATTTAAGTAACTAGTCTTTTTCATTTACCCATTCTATCAACATCATATTATTTCTAAGGTTGCACTTAAATAATTTATAAAGCAAAAAGTATATTGCCTATGAATCAAAAGCAGTAAATTATTTTGCTTTTGATTTGTATCTCTTTTCAGTAAATTTGCGTTGTATATCTCAGATTCAACACAAATTTTATATTTATTTAGTTTTTTATTTATGTAAGATAACGAATAAAACATTTGAAATTGTTATTAAAAATTAGTTATAATCAATATGGGCGATGAAGAAGACCCCTGGGGATTTGATGACGCTGACGAAAGTACCCCTGCAGCAGAAGCTCCTGCTGAGTCCACTGGTGCCCTCGCAGCAACTTCTGGTTCTCAAGCCGCAACTCCTGTTGGGGAGACTGTAGCACAAGAAACAGCTCAAGAAGAACCAGAGCCTGTGGCACCACCGCCACCTCCCCCAGAAGATGATGGTTACAGAAAGCCAGTGCAATTATACAGACACTGGGTGAGGTAATGATTTTCATAACTCTTAAGAAACAAACAAAAGAGTGCATTCCGAAATTGAATTTATATTTTTCAGGCCCAAATTTCTGCAATACAAGTACATGTACAACTATAGGACAAATTATTACGATGATGTTATTGACTACTTAGACAAGAAACAAGTTGGTGTCAACAGAGAAATTCCAAGGCCACAAACATGGGCTGAGCGTGTACTTAGAACAAACAATGCCAGGTAAGCCAAAATCTGGTACTTTGAGCTGTACATGAGAATAAAAAAGTTTTACTGAATAGTTATGCAATATCTCAATTTCTCTAGCAGTTTGCCGTTATATTTGTTCGTTTCATTCCTATCGCGCAAACGTTAACTCAAATAACAACTTCTAAGTTTTAATTTTAGATATATGTATATATATACGTATGTTTATCAAAAAAGTAGTTTCTCAAAACTTAATTTTGTATTTCAAATGTGTCATTTTCGTTGCATAAATCAAAAATTCAATTTTCTAAAAGTTCTCGATCTAACGATTTCGTAAATAAAATTCGACAGGTGTCAACTGGTTCTGTGCATGAAACGAGTAGAATCAATTGAATATAATCAAGCGAATTGTTACCAATTCGTAGTTTGACTCCACTCTATATTCAAAGTAGCCTCTTCCTTTAGCCTTCAATTGAGCTTCTATCAATAGGTTAGAATTACCGCATCTGTTGCTTCTTATTGTTCCCACGCATAGCTTACCCCACTCTTTGAGGGCAATCATGAGACCCAAGGATGAAAACCAGTTTTCGAAGAACAATTTGAAGTTTAGATGGCGTGGTACAGTTTTGCTTTCCAATATAAATTTCAAAATCATATATTATTTTAGATGAGCTAGTCCTAGTCATTACTTTGAAGCCCCATTTATGGGGGTTTTCGATGCGCTGATTCCGAATCTGGTCGCAGAATTGCTCCATCATGTCAGGTTTTTGAGATATCCTAACCTAAAAGTGCCAAAAATGACGATTTTTCTCAATTTTGAGGTTAAATAGCTCTAAGGATTTTATTTATCTTGGAAAACTATGAACGGCATCTTAAAGTACTAGTCTTCCTCTTTCAAATGCCGTTGAGTTTGTTTGAATATCTTTTTTTTTCTCTGAGATATGGCATTTTGACAAAGATTGACAAAGACACAGACACAGACACAGAAACAGTGACAGACATACACAGACAGACACTGACGCAGATAAAAAATGCCATATCTCAGAAAAAAAAAAAGATATTCAAACAACCTCAACGGCATTTGAAAGAAGAAGACTAGTATTTTAAGATGCCGTTCATAGTTTTAATACAAAAATCAAATCCTTAGAGGTATTTAACCTCAAAATTGAGAAAAATCGTCATTTTTGGCACTTTTAGGTTAGGATATCTCAAAAACCTGACGTGATGGAGCAATTCTGCGACCAGATTCGGAATCAGCGCATCGAAAACCTACGGAAATATATAATCTGGTTTCTGGGTATAATTTTTGTCGGCCTGTGTAATCAGAGATAAGAAAAATAATATTTAGGCGTACCACAAGGTACGATACTTGGGCCCATATTATTCAGTACCTTTATAAGTGACGAAATAAAGTGCTGCTAGAATGTGTCAATCCACTTGTATGCGAATGACGCACAGGTCTATTTTTCTCGTCCAGTGGGCCTTTCTGAGGATTTGTGTTTTCGTATAAATGAGGATCTACAAACTATTTCAGTGCAAACAGACAAGCAATTTCCTTCTTTATTTTTGGGAAACACAAAAACAAAGTTTGAAAATATTGTTACAAGTTGGGTTTCAATATAAATTCTAGTCTTAGCTGTTGTCATCATATAAACTACATAGCCAGAAAAATTTATTACATACTAAGAAAGTTGTGGCACCCGAGCGCTTATGTTCCCAAAGAAACAAAACTGAACTTGTTAAAAACCTTTGTAGTATTTTATATTGAACTTGTGTATAGCAGTTTAGACTACTTGTTTCAACAAAAATTACAACAATCAATAAATAACTCGGCTAGATATGTTTTTGCCAAACGTAAATTTGAACATGTATCGCAGTTTTCATTCAAAATACTTAATTGTAGCCTTACACCTTTTCTTAATTTACGTCATTTTGTTTTCTTACATAAATAATTTCGCAGGAGTTCATATCTTTTTAAAAAGCTTAACTTTGCATAATCATTACGGACCTTTAAAATCATGTTACCAAAATATAAATGTGTCACATCGTCTAGAATGTTCTTCGTAAGTGTTGTCAAACTTTTGAATTCCCTTCCGAGTGCTAATTTTTTGGCGGTTTCGCTTTTAAAGATTTTGATTAGATTTCAAAAACCGAGTCGATGTGCGGGTCGAGCCTCACCGTCGATAGAGGAAAGGAGTAGAAGAGAGGAAGAGGGTAGTGACTGTGGAAAGCTCGTGAGGCTTTGTGCTTTCTTTTTCACTTTCAAATAGGTTAATAAAAAGCAACAAAGTCAATACGCCAGGCTCACAGTTAGAGTTGCCATGCAATTTTTTTATCTGAAAGTTTAACTTATGGTAGCGACCTCTAAAACCATTATAAAAGTAAATTAAAAAACTACGTATTCATTATTTTAGGGCAAGGAATCATATGACGAGGTGCCCAATAAATTTTTTGAAAGTCGAAAAATAAGGACCACCCTGATACATATACACATACCGATAAAATAAAATTGAACGATAAATCAAGTTTCCGTAGAAATGATATTTTTACTATCATAATCATTTTTTACTTTACAATTGTAAGGGGAAGGGGAACGAGGAGCCCGTGCGCGGTTACCCCCGATCGTGGATTTGCTCTCGACCGCCCTTCAAAGGCGTAAGACTAAATGGGTTTGATACAAGTACAATACTTTTTAACTCCGTTAAGGGGTTTTATATATTTTTTTCGACGCACTCGTATCCACCAGTAACTTGATGTGTCTGTTTCCTACTCTTCGTTTGGTACACGGGAGTAGGGATGGTACCCTAAAAACTTAAGTTGTTCCTCTTCAAGGTTTATCACCTCAGCTTCCGCTCCTTGATTATACTGCTCCTCAGGCATGTTCGCATGTCCTGAATTATTCACCCTCCAGAGCCTTTCAGAATATGGTTGCCATTTGTTGCAAAAATATTGGTCATTACCAAAATTTCGCTCATGTTGAAAGCCCTGTTAGTTCTTTGATCTAACTTGCTGTTGGCCTTTTTATGTTTTCTGAGACTGGCCTCGTCGCCAGTTGCTAGGTTGTCTTATTCGTGACTCAGAAGAATCAACTGCCATTGGCGTCGACTGCTGTGTATTGTTTCCACTATAACCTTCCAGTGAAAGGATTAAAGGATAAGTCACTAGGTCGCGATGCAAACATAATATCATACTACACTGTAATAGTTTCACTTTGCTACCTAATCTCTTGTTTCTAGATTTAAATTTTTTTCAAAAAAGAAGTTATGAAGTTATGATCTTGTGACTTTTCAGCAGGAATATTTTTTTTATTACAATCAAATAATTTAATTGTTTAACGACTGTTAGTTTAATACACTGTAGATCATAGGATCACTTTGCTACATAATAATTTTTTTAAGATTTCAATTTTCTTTTTCAAAAGTTGAAGTTTAACATTTAATATTTAATAGAATCAAATAAAAATTTTTTAGTTTAACAAGTACTTACATCTAAACAATAGTTATTATCTTTTACGTTGCCTCAGCCACTTGCCTTGCCTTTGCTGTTTTTTAATTTCTTCGTTGTCTCAACTACCAGCTTCTCAGTTGTTGTTTTTTTTTTAATCCTCAATGATGATCCAGTTGTCTCAGCTACCAGCTGTTTGTATTTTTTTGTTTTTGTAATTTTTTAATCCTCAGTGATGATTTAGTTGTCTCAGTAACATGCGTTTCAATTGTTGTATTTTTACATAAGAATAATTTTGATTTTTTACGTTGGGCGCCAGTTATAAGAACCCTTGGGTTTTATTACTTTTACTTAACAAATTTAATATTTAGATTGCACGTTAAGGGTTATTCTGAATTCTGTTTATAACTAACTGAATCTGCTGATATAGCAGTCCTTATTTTTTATTGCTGCACGTGTAGAGTCGTATTTCTTTGCGATTTTTATTTAATGTTTATTTGGAACGGATGTCTGGAGCAGCGTAAGCATTTTCTGTGTGGTCAATGCTTTACGCTGTGATCGTTGTTAACTTATGCACCAAATTTGGTGAAGATTACTCTCATTTCACAATATCTATAACGCTAAGATGATAAGAAGATAAGAGGTGCCACGTTCATCGGTACTATTGTGCCAAGTTTTTGAAATGTATATTACAAATTCTAATGTTTTTGAGCAAGTTATTAGTTCTCTTATTACATATTTTATAAATATTTTGGGCTGCGCCACCAGTGCCCCCTTCTATGCGTTACAAACGGAATGACAAAGTGAATATACCCTCTGTGTAGGGTATAAAAATAACTTCAATGAAAATGCGGAATATTTTAACCAAAATTTTCTCTTCGATCTGGATTGTAAAATATTGGAAGTTACGGATGATCTTCCTGACAATTACTGTATGCTGTGAACCTTTTAAGTGAATTCAACAAAATATGTATCTTTTGAAGAGTATCCCGGTAGGCAGGAGCTATCAGCGCTTCAAGAAGGCCTTCCATGGTAAGTATAAGGCCTTGCCACCTCCTTTCAAACGAATTTTTTTTATGTAAAATGAGCCGATAAAACAGTCGTTCATAAGCAGTCCTTCTAAGACCGCTTGCCGTAGCTGGGCTCACAGAAATACATACTTGGAAAGTCACGTCGTGAAGTACTTTGAGTTAATTGCTTTTTTTTCATAAGCGTCACCTCACTTGCGTAAATATTTTTAATGTTTATTTTTTGTGACATTTTCTTAATTTTTAATTTGACACTGATTACACAGCACTCTACCACCTTAAAATAACATATCACAGGAGACCAGCCTGGCAACTTGCACATCGTTCTTTACTTTCAACCATTTAGCTACTTTTTATGTCACATATGTACAATGCAAATGACAAAAACGTAATGTCGAATCAGAAAACATTGCAACATATGAAATAATAAAATACATAAAAAGCCTTAAAATAACTGGAGTCCTTCTTCTCTGTCTTCTAATATCCGGACTGATTGCACGTATACTTTGGAGAGGCATACTAGCGTTTTATGAGTATGCATATTTTTGTTTGCATGAAAATCTAGTTTTGAGAAGCCCTCATACAATCGCAGCAGTGCTAACAGGTCAGGGATAGATGTACCTACATAAGCAAAGTCGTTAGTGTATCCTTTGTTATACACCAGCAGGCAATTGAAAGAGGCCTTCCCCGGAGAAGATCTGCTAGCACTGCTCCGATTGTAAGAGGCCTTCTCAAAACTAATTTTTCATGCAAATAACAAAAAAAAATTTTTTTTTTTTACTATGATTTTTGTTTTTATTTACAATCTGTCAATATTAACGATAAGTAAATTTTATAAGTAGCAGAAAAGTTACACTGCATTGAGTGTATACTCATGAAATGCTACTATGCCTTACCACAGCAGGCGTGCTATTATGCCTTCCCACAGCAGCAGTGCTATAAGGCCTTCCCACAGCAGCAGTGCTATAAGGCCTTCCCACAGCAGCAGTACTATAAGGCCTCATATTAGAAGGCAAAAAAGAAGGACTTCATGTATTTTTTTATTTCATGTATTGCACTGTTTTATGATTCGACTATACTTTTTTGTCATTGCATTGTACTTATACGACATCAAAAGTAGATAAATGGTTAGAAGTAAGGAACGGTGTGCATGTTGCTAGGCTGGTCTTCTGTTTCATGTGATGTTAAAGTGTTAGAGTGTTGTGTATTCAATGTCAAATTATAAATTAAGAAAACGTCACAAAAAATAAACATTAAAAATATCAACGCAAGGGAGGTTGACGCAGATAAAAATCAACATTTAACTAATAGAGTCCCATGACGTATTAAGATTTCAGTTTTTCAAAGTACTTCTGTGACCCCTTCTACGGTAAGCGCTCTTAGAAGGGCTCTTGACGCAAGCGATGTAGAAGACCTGCTTGAAGAGTATTTCTATCAGGCCTGCTAAAGAAGGCCTGTTTTATCGGGACGTTTCATATAAAAAAGAAAGTAAGTTTGAAAGGAGGTGGCAAGACCTTAATCTTACCAAGGAAGGCCTGCTAGTAGGCCTGCTAGTAGGCCTGCTAGCTCCTGCCCTTGCCTACTTTGACGTTCTATACCTGTTTCTATATAAGTATGTATATGTGAGTTTTGCTATTTTTATAAAATTTTTATTTATTCTTTTTTAAAAGATGGATTTACTTTCGTAAGATGCGCAAATCTTCTTGCTTTTTTATTTAAGTGAGAACATATTGCCAATAAAAACATAAGTGGGAAAATCACCTATAGGGGGGGTCGATACGCGGGCCTGCTATGGAATAAAATTCTTGAACAACATATTAACAAAGTGGAGACAGTTGCTGAAATCTAAATTTCAAGTCTATATTTTTAGAAATTAAGTGGAGCTAGTCTTTGTCTATAGAGCTACATGGAAATTATAATTCAAAAGTAAACATTGCAAATTTCAACACTATCCCCACTTTCACACATAACCTCGATTATTAAATATCCATACGAATTCTACCAAAATTTAAAAATGCGATAGAGTGAAACCAGTCTTCTTAATAGCAATAAATATTATCTTTTCTCTTTTAACTACTCTTCTATGTATACATAATATTAATAGTCCAAAGGTTTAATTTGAGTATTTTCAATTTCATTTAATTTTTTTTTTTCTACAATTTTTTATTGCTTGCTACGTTGGCCTCTTGTCATTTTGAAAACTGATTGTATTAAACTTATATATTTTACAATGTATACGTATAACTACACAGTCCAACAGTGCTTTTGCAATAGAGCAACTATGGTATAATCGTGAAAGAGGACGTTGTCCTGATCAATTTTGCCGAACAAAGTTATAGTCCAGAACGTTCCGTTAACGTTAAAGATGTTAAGAAGTCTATAAAAATGAAAAGCCCACTGAGCTCAAATTCACAGGCTATATTTGCTTTGATATCAGGAAAGTTTAAAAATAGTTTGAATTTATGTAGACAACGGAGCGTGGTACCTCTCATACAACAAAATCGCTTCAACCAATATATCTTAGCACGTATGGCAGGAGGAGTTTTTTAATTGTATGCATCCTCTCTACGCCAAGCACGAAATAATTTTATGAAGTTGTGCAGCTGCATTTGAATAACTTTTTTTTTAACGACTACCAATAGTGTGCCCTGTTGAAAATGTTGCGGTATTGCGCTTTTGGGTAGCCTTTGGTAAGCTTGTTGCAAGCCTTTTTTCGCCGTGTTTTACTTAAGCTTGTTTAGTGAGGATCTCATACTCAAAACTCAAAAAATCAATAGCTTTTTTGAAAAATAAGCAAAATGTGTGAAGTCTCTTATAGATCATGAATTTTTTGAAGACTCATGTTATGTTGCAGAGAATTTTGCTCAAAAGTCCTGATATACGAAGACTGATATACGGCTCTGAATCTTATGAACTTCTACCTGATATACAGAAGGCAGCATTCGATTTCAGGCAACTGGTCATCAGCGGATTGCTGGAGAATCCGGAAAAGAAAATTTTGAAGAAAGCATTGAAAATATGCATATCGCTATTAAAAATATTGGTGGTGAAATGTTGGTTAAATTACACTTACTTCATTCACGTGATGATTTTTTCAAGGAAAATTTTGGTTCCGTCTATAATGAGCATGACGAGAGTCCTCATAAAGAAATCAAGTTGTTTGAAGAAGATTCAAGTGAAATTTTCAAAGTGTAATGCTCGCTGAGTACGTATGAATGTTACATCGTAATATTGGCCTACATGAGCATAAATGAATTAAAGTAGGGGAATGTAACCTGTTGTGGGCCGGGTTTCGTTTTTTGCCTGTAATTTCTATGCAAGTAAAAATTTTTCGGACTTTTTGATACTAATGGAAAGGTAGAGTCAATAGCTAACTAAAAATGGAAAAATTTTTCATTATTTTCCAAAAATCAATTTTTTCCACACATATTGTAAAAGAGCTTGTTTTTTACCAAAAAAAAATTTGTAACCGGTTGTGGGCCACTCCGGAAAATCAACTAGAAATGCGAAATCATAAAGAAAAACCAACAAAGAAATATAAAATTTTGGAATTTATTCATCGATGAAGCCTCTAGGGGCAAAAAACATCAGGAAAATGGCACTTTTTCAAATTAATTATCCTCCTCGTCAGTTTCGCAATTTTCGCATGTGAAATAGCTCTTTGTCATAGCAGCGCATTTCAAATGCACAAATCGATCGCAGCCACCGTTGCATTTGATGGAATTAGCTTTTGTCAATTTCGATGGCAGAAGGTCTAAACAGATCAGACAAAAGTCCAAATCTTCTTCGTCAGAAGAATTCGGCTTCTTGCGTTTGGCCGACGGTTTGGCTGGTGGCGTTGCCTTGCGTTTAGCTTTCTTAATGGGCGTTGGAGCAGCTTGCTTTTTTGCAGCTTTTTCATGCAAAGTAGCAACGGTTTCTGGAGACGTTAAAATGGCGCTTTTCATTGGCTTTCGGCCGCGATTTGATGGTTTTTTGGGTGCAGCGGCCTGTAAGGGGCCGATTTCATCCAAAAGACAGCTAATAGAAGTCGATCGAGATGACGGTCCAGGTGTTGTCGGCACAACCTCCTCACGTCCAACAAATGGCGCAACCACGATTCGACGCTGATCCTCTTCATCGATAAGCCCTTCAGCGGAAACCTCTGCCTCATTAGCCTTAACGACTTGAACAAAGTCGGCATCAGAAAAAATGTCCGGATCGTATGGACATATGCCGGTCGCTCTAAAACCAGACTTAATCACCGTAGGTGTCAAAGCCAGATCAAGAGCCTTACACGCCAGGCCAGCAATATGACGTATTTCTAATACCTAGAAAAATTTTGAACGAAAACAGTTGAAAATTGGCGAAAGAAAACAAGTTTTAAGAAGAGTGTTACCTTGTTTGCATTGTTCTTCTGCCAAGCAGAACACTGGGACTTGTAATAAGCCTTCACTGGTCCAAACACAGACACGTCCAATGGTTGTAGTCTGTGACTACAGTGCGGAGGAAAAGTGACGATATGAACGCCATTTTCAATGGCCAAGTCAATGGCTTCTACAGACAAATGTGAACAATGATTGTCCATCAGAAGAATCACTGGCGAAGCGAGCGATGGTTTCGCGAAGGCGATGAAATGGCGCATATAATGAACAAACTCTGGCTGACACATCCAACCTGAACCGTTTGCATAACCAACTGTTCCAGACGAAACACTGTCCAAAAAGCTGCTCTGCAATTTCTTCCTCGGGAAAAGAAAAAATGGCGGTAAGCTATTGCCGGCAGCACTCACTGTCAATGCCATCGTGACCATCGTTCCCCTTTCTGCAGCTTCCATTTTTCCCACGCGACGCATTCCCTTCAAAGCAATCACTTTGCCTATTTTGGACGGCACGGTAGAGAAGCCACTCTCGTCCATGTTGAAAATATTGGTTGCCATAATGTCATGCTCCGAAGTGAGAACCGAATTAAAATTTTGAAAAAACAGATCGACATTGGATTTACAAAATGCTTTAGCTCGATTCATTGAGGTTTGTTCAGGTGTGCGTAGTACGAGTTGGGGGTGGCGTTTCATGAACTTATAATACCAATGCCGTGGGGCCATCATTTCATCTTCCCAACCTTCTGGGCAAACATCAATTTTTTTGGAGAGCTGATATGCTAATTGACGGAGCTCGGTGATGCTGAGCCCGTAGTAATGACCAGCACATTTCAAAATGTATTGGACGAGACTCTTTTCTTGATCCTGGTTGAAGATCTGTTGGAAAATTAGAGAAAAAAAAACGTTGAAAAAAGTCTGATGTGTTAGTGGAAAGTGCAAAAAAAACTACAAGCAAGCTTAAGACTTTCAAACGCTTTCATAAAAAGTGTTTGAATTTAGAGTGTTTACATTTAAAAAGCCGCTTTAAATTCACCGCTTGAAAAGTTTCACTTCAAATACAAACCATATTCAAAGGTGTTCGTTGGCTGCATTTACGGAGGTATTCCATCAATCCACTATCTTGTACGGTAGTAATGTCATCAAATTTGTCACTAACTTTCTTAAGATACCGCTGCAAATTGGTGCGGGGAACATTGTAGGCTCGAGCAGCCTCTCTGACGGGCATATTTTCTATCGAACAACGCTTAATGGCTTGTACGATCGCATTAAAATCAGTTTCCTTCGGTTCGTCTTTTTTTCCCTTCGGAGTAGACATGGCTGAAAATGCGTAAAAATGCATAAATTAAAAAATAAATGCGGTTACAACAGGTGGCCCACAACCGGTAACGGCGGCCATTTCTTAAGTGACTGTCAAAATTCGCGTAACGAAAAATTGTAAGCAAACCCGATATAAAATCGAAAAATCTAACGCAAAAACTGCATACAAATCCAAAACAATTACCTTTTCGCAATATCTCACTTCACTATATCACGCTCACAACATAATCAAAATTTACTTTCTTGTAAATTTTTTCGTCGATTTTTTTCGTTTCTTTGTAGCGCGCATCAAATGCGTCCTTTCACTTGTGTGTTCGCACCAATACTATCTGTCATTGTATACTACACAGAACCTCATACTCAGATCCGCCATATTTGGTAAACGTCAAAAGATATAACGGGTGGCCCACAACCGGTGATGGCCCACAGCCGGTTACATTACCCTACGTATATGTATGTATTAACTTCGTTCTTAATTGCTTTGATTATGATACTCGTAATTTCAATAAATTAATTCAAACGGAAATTGAAAAAGTTTCAGTTTTTCTTAAAATTCAAAAATGTGATGGCTCTGCTACAGTTTTACTGGTCAAGATACTTCTTTATTTTAGAGTATATTTTCATTATAATGTTATAATGAGCAAAAAGTTCCCAAAAATAGATAGGAGAGGGGTGGCGACTTTATGTATAGACAGAAAATGTTTGACTTTTTGTAAGAAATAATTTTTCCTCATATGTCAAACCTCTATTTCTTCTAGGTTTTATACCTGCAACCTCTAAGGACCTCTTTAACCTTAAAATGTAGATAAAAAATCAGGACGTTCTGGACGGCAACTTTGTTCTACAAAATTGATCAAGTCGTTTTATAGGATTATGCACTGGAACCTCTTTTAGAAAAAAATCTCAAATTTGTTGGTCTGTGTTATAAGGGCTGTTCAGAATCTGGTATAAATGCTTTTGCAACCAGTGAATTGCATACTTTCCCAATACAAAAACAATTTGCACTTGCTAAACTCTTGCAAATATGTAACCCAACGAGAAACCGAATCGCGTACAGATTGCTTCGGATGTGCTTTAAGAGGAACAGGAAGCTGCCAATGTCATTCTCACTGCATATTGTTATTAACATAGGATGTCTTGGCGGGAATGCACATCTTTGGAAGCATATGAAATACTCTTCGTTGGATATTGAGTAGAATACCATTTTTGGAAGCATATACAAATGCGTTAGATATAATTGATTTGCGTTTTTTAAAAATTTAAAGAAAACTTAATTAATTTTTTAATCTGCTAGTGTTCTGAGGTGCATGCATCATGATCATGAAATGCCCAGGTTAAACTCCAGTGGATGCGGAATACAATTTTTGTTTTCTTAAATTAAATTAAATATTATTAAATCTTGCCTTGGCCCAACTTTATTTCATGAGCAGCATCTTCAATTGAAAATTCGACTACTGTTTTTCTTACTCACTTTTTTTTATAGTTTATTTTAATAACAATTAATACTAAAAAAGTATTTTGGTTAGAAATGGAATCAAACTGTTATTTTTTTCTTTAAAATCCGCTGACTTTTTGTTTTGCATGAAGTGTTGTAAAGTAATCATCAAAAATAGCTCAAGATTTGCTGCAAAGATTTTTATTAGAAAATATTGCAATGCCATTTGCACCAGATTCTAAACTGCCCTGTTGCATAATATTTAGGCTCTTATATCCAATAAAGTATAAAAGAGGTTTGTAGCAATGTAGCTTGGCAGTTCACTTAAATCGACCATGACGTGATACCTAAGTAGGTACTAGGTATGGGCTTCTCTATTCGCCTATGTTGAATCAGGTTGAGAAATTATTGTCCTAAGTGAAGATGTCAAGGCACACACGTTTACACCAAACTTTTCTCCTCCTAGCCTCTAAGAGCAGCACCTTAAGTATTTGCAGAAGATAATTGACAATGATAAGAATATCATTAGAGAAAGTGACCGTGTTTGAGTAATCCATCCATTCCCCATGGTGATGCATTTGATCGACATGACAGTTGTGCAAGAACTTTATAAATAAATTAACAAATTCCAACATTTTCTGATTTTGAAATAATGTTTCCCGAGTTTGACTTTTGTAAACTCAAAGATGCATTTCTGAAACATAATTAATACTTATGAAATTGTTTGTTCTCTAAAATTATGCCTATGACAGCGAGAACTATAGAGAACTCTCAATTCCTCCTATGGATCTGGTATTACTTCTACTTTTATCCAATTATGTAATGGTTATATCCAAAACATTTTCAAAAATCAAAAATGTAGCTTAAGACTTTTACATGCAGTAGGTAGTTTATCAATTGTCAATACTATATAGCACAAAATAAAGAAAATCAAAAGGAACTCCAAACGAATATGAATGAAAGGGATAGCATATTTGATTAGCTTTCCTTAAAAAATTTAAAATTTCTTTAATTTCTAGGCTTTTATGTATGAAAATTTGATATTCTTTGCTTTCAATGACTTTTTTAAAAAAAAGTCCTTTGGCCATAGTATCGGTTCTTGGGCCTCGATATTTGCGTGTAATACATGGTTTCGCCTTAAAGCTCACGATATTGGAAATATATCGTGGAACGTCGTGTCTTGGTTTTCGTTTAAAACTTTTGGAATTGCAATATTATTTAATTGAGATATTTAAACACATAGAATTTAATGTAATTTTTTTTTTTTTCAGCGTAAGAGGTTCTGACTCTTATACTCCATCAGGCAAACGAGACCAGCACTTGATACAAACTTTAGCTGCATCCATAAGAACATATAATTATCATACTAAAGCATATATAAATCAAAAATATGCAAGTGTTTTGTAATACTTTTAATTAAAACGTAAAGTACATTAGCTTTGAAAGGGGATATATATTAAGTTAATGAAAAAAGACATGTATATGTATAAAGATTTCATTATTGATAATTTTATTATTATTATTATCAAGGTGCTTTTTAACGAAGTTGATCTATTTTTAGAAAAAAATATACAAATTCAAACTTGTTACTTTTAAACATCATTTAAGATATAATAGTTGTAGTTTTCTTAAAAAAAAAACAATGAATTTAAAAATCTAGTTTAAGTCTAGTTTAAAAAAGGCTTATTGTTCACACTCCTGTTGAAGTAAAAAAAAAAGAAATATGAAAATAAAGTATTTTTAAAAAAGCATTGAATTTGTACGGGCAGAAGGGCTGAATTTTTGTCAGCATCAACGGAGTCTGCCTCAAAGTCGACTTCGTAAGATCCTCTGATTTTTTTTGACTGCCAGTGGAAATGATATGGTGTCATTATTTGGCATTCACCAGTTCATCATAGTAACGGGTTGGAAGGCTAATTATTTGACAGCTGAAGTGTTGAAATGACCGACACTACTCAATTATAATTGGGTTTTGTAATGGTCCAATTTACATTATCTTTAAACATTTCAAAACCAGTCTATGTTATTGTTGTTTTTGTAAATTGATTTGCATATTGATCTGCATAAGCGGCTTGTACTATTGCTAACTCCTTGGTTGATTGCTCAAATTGTTTCTTTCTTTTCTGCTTAAAATCATCGAGGAAGCAAGAACTGTACGTGGCATTAGAAGAAGTTCGTTTTCTAAAGTACATTTGTTGTACAAAATTTAAATACTGAACTATATACAGATACCAAAGAAGAAAGAACCTACAATAGTTTAATTTACCTCAATTTTGAGTTAAAGGTTACCTCTAAAACCTTGGGCTCACTCAGCGGAAAGTCAACGGTTTTTTATTTTAATTACCATCCATTTTGGTGAGTTTTCCTTTATACAGAATGAAATTTTGGGTGACAAAAAAAATATTTTCTTAGACTCCATGCGGGTGCTCCTACTCGTAAAGGTATTTGAAGTGATAGTTCAGCGCCACATGGGTCTTAACTTTTTTTTTGACCGTTGGATGACAGTCCCGAAATCAGTCCATACATCATCCCTGCAGAACAAGAAACCAGCGTAGCTATTTTTAAATCACAAAGTTAAAATTTTGTTAAGATTCTTTTTTTTTCTATCATCAATTAGTTATTAAAATTTTCCTTAAGAAAACTGTCTTTCTTTATCTGACAATATGAAGTAAATCTGCAGCTAAAGTAAATTTTCTTAAAGTTTTGAGAGAGAATTTTTTTTATTATTGAAAAGATTCGAAAACTCGCTTACTCGCTTATTGATTTTATTAAATTTCGTATTAAATTATAACATTAGATAATTATGGCTTGTAATATCAAGGGTAATTTCCTAGAAGTTACTTTAATAATAAGTAGTAAATTTTCATCGTGTTTTCGCTGGGCCCACCGATTTCAACAATGGATATGCATATAACAAAGTGAGTTGTAATAAAATAATTATATTCATATAAATGTTATATTAAGTTTAGAAATTCCCAATCGTAAGAATTTGATAAATATGATTTAATACTTCACGATTTAGTTTACTCACATTATTATATTACTTAACTTATATTAAGAAAATTATATTTAGCGACTGATAATTTATTATACTAAGAATTATTACATTGAACTTACAGTCACTTCGCAGAGACCAATATGATCGTAAAATTTTACTTAATTGATCAATGCTTTTCTTTTATTATTATGGTAAGAGCCGAAACATATGTCACTAATTACCAGGTTAAATTGTTCCATTTGTTTTCTTTGTCATGTTTGTTGAATAAAAAAAAATCATTGATCAATTAAGTAAAGTTTTACGATCATATTGGTCTTTGCGAAATGACTGTAAGTTCAATGCAATAATTCTTAATATAATAAATTATCAGTCGCTAAATCTAATTTTCTTAAACATAAGGAAAACACGCCAATTTTCAATAAATATATGGCTGGCAATACCACAATTTCGAAAAATAAATCATAGCACGACTTTAAGCCAATAGGGCCGTACACACCATCCTTCATGCTGTCCATCATGCTTGTCAAACTTCACTTTTTGATCATGTGAACGGCTTGACCAACCGCTTGACACTCATTTTGGATGGATGGATGGATTTCAAATTTTTTTGTTTTCTCTGCTGGTTTGTCCATCCGTATAACTTGTGTGAACGCTGACTGTCAAGCCTAGTGCAAAATTTAATTTCAATTTAAATTTCAAACAGTGAATACCGATGGCGTCCGTTAGTAATAATCAGTTCTGGCAAGATTTTTTTGAACTTTATAAAAGTTATCCCGAAACTTAGTAAATAAAAAGTGAACTATACAAAAACCGAAATGCAAAAAATAAGGCATATGAAGAACTTTTAATGAAATTAAAAGAAATCGAGCCAAATGCTACGGTTGAAGTTTTAAAAAAAAAGATCAACACTTTACGAACTTGTTACCGCAGAGAGCTTAAAAAAATTAAGAATAGTGAAAGGTCAGGCTCGGGAGTCGACGACATCTACATCCCGAACCTTTGGTACTTTCAAAATTTAGATTTTTTAAGAGATCAAGAAGAGCAATTGGTCGGCTTATCCTCAATTGACGTAGAACCAGACGACAGCATATCCGATCATCAAGAAGTAAGTAATGCATCTCAAAAATTTTTGAAAATGGAAAATCGTAACATTAATTGAAATCCTTTCTTAGTACTATCCACACATCCTCGTTTTAAGGGACTTAAAATACAATTTTTTTATTATTATAGGAAGCAACACATCCGCGAAATAAGAGACAGAAAAGGGATTTAAGTAAGTTTCAGAGAAATGAGCTCCTGAAAAAAGCTGTTCAGCAGCTGGAGGATTCCACTAAAACGCCTGACGAATCAACGACGCTAAGCAATATATGGGCTGTTTTATATAGAAAGCTAGATCCTCATCAGCAACTGTTTGCTAACAAGACAATAATGGAGGTGCTTTTCCAAGGAGCGTTGTGCAAGCTGAATGAAAATTCTAGCAAGGTGTTTGAACAATCTGCTGTTCCTGAAATCTACACACCGTGGACATCTTCACTATCTGGTGACAGTAGTGAGTCATCCCTTAAAATTTTGAAGAGTCCTCTACCCCTGTCAACAAATGTGCCAAGACAGGTGTTTTTAAACCGCCCAAAACCTTTGGTGCAACACCTGCGGTTTCTTCCAAGAGGAACCGGTATCAACCGAAATACAGGAAACTTCGATGGCCATCAAAATTCAACCAACGAAAATAACTACATCCGCATTCAGGGTCAACGGTTCCATCCAACTGAAAACATTTACAACCACTGCGCCGGAAGCGACCAAACCTACAACAGTGTTCAGGATCAACGGATTCTTCCAACGGTTTCTTCCAACCAAAATGAAACCGTTTTCACCCAAAGCGTCGGAAACATCGAAGATTAAGTTAACTGCGAAGAAGTCGTGTACAGCAGCAGCCAAGATCTCCTTTCCGATGCAGAATACGCATGAGTGATGGATTCACTTTTTTTAATATTAATTTATTTTTTTATTTTTGTTTTTTTTTTTTATTCTACGCTTTAGATAATTTTTTTATTTTTGGATTACTTATTTTTGAATATTACGCTTCAATTTATTTTTAAGTTACTTTTTTTTAATATCACGGTTTAGTTAATTTTTTTATTTTTGGACAAAATTTTTTTGAATACTACGCTTTAATTTATTTTTTCATCTTTGGATTACCTTTTTTTATATAATACGCTTTAATTTATTTTTAATATATTAATTTTTTTGTTTGATAATATGAATTTAAGTATTGATTCTATCGTGGGGTCTTAAGCAATGTTACGCTTGAATTTATTTTTAGTATAGTACTTATTACCTTTTTTTAATGTAACGCTTTCAATTACTTTTAGTAAATTACTTTTGGATTCCCTTTTTTAAATACAATATTATGAATTCAATACATAATTGTCATTGACCACCAATAAATAATAATTCTCTCGTGCAGACCTAAGCAATATTACGCTTTAATTTTTTTTTATTATAGTATGTTTACCTTTATGAAATAATATGAATTAAATTCATCATCGACCACTTACTATAAGTAATAATACTGGAGACTGATTTTATTAAATAAAAAATAAATTTTTTCATATTAATATTAAACAGTTTATGCTTATATCGACTTTTTTTGTTTCATTGTAATACATATCTAGTTTTTTTTTATTTTTAATCAAAGAAAATCGGTACTACATTGCCATTACCACTGTTCTTTTTTATAAATTTTCTTATGAAATGGAATCGTTATTGAATTGCATTTTTAGCAGCGAAAACTTAATCACTGCGAATTTTTGAGGAAGTATTTAATTTTGATAATCAAATGAAAACATCAATAATTTTGATTAATTTTAAATTTTATTAAAAAATAGAATTTATTTATGTATACATTCATGTGGAACATTTTGTGTGTAATAACGTATTTTTTGTTATAATATCCTATTTGTATTTGAATTAATATTTATATTGTCTCTATTGTTTTGCGAAAAGCCATGTATGTGTAATAGCCGCAGAAATATTTATTATTTTTTAATAAATCAATTCAAATCTGGTAAATTTTTAGTTTTTTCCTTTTTCTATATTTACAGATGCTTATGTTGTTATTAGTTCATGCTGCTTATGATAGTTGTTGACCTTTTCACTCGTATATATTAATCTTTCACCAAATCCTGTTCGCTTACATTTGTTACTTGAAATATCGCCTTCATCTCTTCTGCGTCTTCATCATCGCATTGCATTGGCAAAAAATATAGGTGTGCCATAGTTTCCCGTGCAGTAAGTGATTCAACATGATCGTAGCGCAACAGTTTATCAAGACAGTTAAGTCCTTCGAGTGACATCAAGTCCTGCTTGTTAGAATACAAAAAACACTCCCACCTTTTGCGTGAATGTTTCCACAATATATTGTGGCATACAGCTCTACATTGTATTCTTACCCAGGATGATAAAACTCAGCCAGACCTCAATCGATGATCAATTATAACATTGGGAGGCTTCACGTCGCGGTACATTATGCCCATGTTTTAGCAATAATTGAGCGCCTCTAGCAACTGCAAGAAGTAGCAACGTATTTCACAATCTGGACATAGACGACAGTTACCAATGTTATGATGTTGGTGGCAACGCGCAGGTTTTTTTAATCTTTCGCTTGGTTTTCTTCTTTTTGACGAATATTTCTGAGAATTGGTTGCGACCTAAATAATGAATAAGAAAATGAATACTGAGCAAAATTTTGACAGAATAGAAATTGAAAAGTTCCACGCACACAAAAGTTGGCAAACTATAATTATGCATAAAACATAATAGTAATAAATAGTAATAATTTCAAACTCTTTGTTAAATTTATATTGTGGCCCTGAAAAAAGCCGATTGGACCAATTGTTATATAATTCCGATGAGCAAATTATTCTCCAGAAACTCTTTTCCTTGCAAGTGATACACAAGTACTAAAATATTCGCAAAAATTATTTCTGGTTTCTTTTGCAATACTGTTTGGATTATTGTTTCTTCTGGATGGATTTGATCTATGTCTGGAACTATTGTTGTTGATCTGAGCTATATCGTTACTATGGAGGTAAGAAGAACTTCTATTTCTTAAAAACTTGGGCAGGTAGCAAATTGCAAGGACTATTGAAGTGGTTTTTTCCGGGCTCAAGTTTATTGTTGTCTAAATCGGGAAGCAATAATTCCAAACGTATTTTCAACAACTCTTCTTGCACTTGAAAGGCGATAATTGAATGTATCTTTTTTGTTGCTCAATCCGTGTTGACTATATGGCTTCATAATATTTTCGCTTAGAGGAAATGCGTCGTCTGCTACGAACACATATGGGTAACTCCTTCTCAAAATCTCCAATTCTTTTAGGCATTGGTGTATTCAGCATTTTGTCTTTGAGTCTACGACTGAGCTCTGTGTTTGCAAACACGCCGCCATCAGAAACTCGGCCATTGGCTCTAACATCAACCATAATAAATTCGTAATTTGCATTAACTGCAGCCATTAATATTTACAATGCTATATGTTTTTTTATAGTTAAAATAGTAAGCACCCGAATTTATTGGCTTCAGTATGTTAATGTGCTTGTCATTGATGGCCCCTTTACAATTTGGGAAGTTCCAGAACTGATTGAAGCCATTTTCCACTGCCATCCACTCATATTCATTTTGTGGCAACTGAAAATGGAATAAATACATTTATAAGCATTTTGAGTTTGTTTTAGTATATTAACCTTGAAAATTGAAATTGAAAAAAAAAATTTTTTGTAACTATTTAGGAAACTACATATGTATATAGTTTTGAATTTTGAAACTAAATAGGAAGTCAAGTACCCTAAAATCTTAAGCTTTTAAATTTTTAAGCTAAATTAGTACTTAATGAATACAACGCAAGTCAAAAACATATTAAAATCAAAAACTTATTGAAATACCTTTATATACTCCTTCAACACTTTCCTTAAAACTTCGCAGGTTTCAACTACAATTCCGCTTAAAGTTGACTTAGCAATGTATGTACAAAATCTAAGATCGGAATAAGATTGCCCGGTAGCCAAAAACCGTAGAGTTGCCGATAGTCTCTCATGTGGAGATATTGCATCCCTCATCGCTGTATCTTGACGTTGAATGAATGGGGTGACTTTTTGCAGTAATTCGTCATACCCGATCTGATCCATCCTCAAAAAGTTTTCATAGTCCTCTGGACAACTTTCCTGGAGTTCCCTCAGCAGACGCGTATACGTAAATTGTTGTCTTTTCTTTACCCAATTTTTTACCCACACTCGTTTCTTTTTATATAATTTTGATTCCTCTTCTTCTTCTTCTAACAAAATTTCAATAACAAGCGCTGCTGCTAATGTTTCCGCCATCTTAATGTTTTCACTTCAAAGGTTAATACAGAACTAAAATTTAGTGATGAGTACGCCTCAAAATTTTTCTGCAAATGATGTTTGACAGCATGCTGTATGATGTGGACGCATAACGAAATTTACAGTTATTCGAGTACGTCAAGCATGATGGACAGCATAAGGATGGTGTGTACGGCCCTAATGGCTTAACGGCTATGCGAACAAGCGAGAAAGTGACAAGTATATAGATTACAAAAAATGGAACATTGTGTGTGGATTGAAATAGATAAGCGCACATTGTGCACTTCAAGGTCATGTCCCCAACAGCTCAAGTGTTAAGAGCGACCGTCAAAAATAAATTTGCAATACAAAAACGGTAGGGGGTTCGATCCCATGTACAACATTAACCAAAAACTGGTCTGATGAGGCTATGTATATACATATGAGAATATGTATACTATATATGGTAATAGCCGAACCATATGTCACCAATTATCAGGTTAAATGGTTCCATTTGTTATCTTTGTCATGTTTGTTGAATAAAAAAAAAGCATTGATCAATTAAGTAAAATTTTACGATCATATTGGTCTTTGCGAAATGACTGCAAAATCAATGTAATAATTCTTAATTTAACTTATATTATTATAATATTTGATATCTATTAGTAAACCTTTTTTGTTTTTTTGAGCTTAGTTGCCTTCAAAATTTATTAATACTTAAAAATACTTAGAGCCCTAATTTAGGCTTAATATGTTAGAATCTTTTTATTTTCGCAACTCCCTAAACTGTGGTTTAGATACTTTTAAACACCTTAAATAAGTTAGAAGATACGTAGATTTTTTTTTTAATTTCATATAAAATGCATGCTTATTGCTTATTGTTGTTGCAATCAGCATAGAACTTTCGCTATATTTTTTTTTGAGCGAGTTCTTTTCGTCATTCCTCATTCGCTTTGCATTTGCTAACTCTCTTTTAATGATCAATGGAGCATAATTTTTTTTTTATTATTATGTTTAAGTGTTATACATTGCAAATAAATGTGTTATATGCAATAATTGTGCAAAGAGAATCATAATTATGTTTGCTTAATTCATTCGTTTTGGTCCGTCGCAGCCTCAGCATGCGCAATGTTAGTTGCATAGATTAGATTTTGTGTTACCTTGCATTAGGGGCGATTTCACAAAGCATTCCGAATTCCCAAGGTAGGGCGGGTGGAGAGGAGGCCATTACACCATTGGTTCCCCACAAAACCAATCAGGTAGCAATAGGTTAACTTTTGTTTTGTCGGGGTATATTTTTTGTTGTTTATTTGTTTATATTCATCAATGAATTTTTTTGTTTTACTTACGAGTTTTTTTTAACACAGTTTGAAACTTTTTTTTTAAGCAATAATACTGGTCAAAAAAATTTTATCGAATTTTTTTATATCTTCTACGTGATAGACCAATCCCTGAAAAAAGTTTCAGCCAATTTAAAAAACATGAGGGTAATGATAGGCCCATTATAGATGTAATTACTCATAGGCCTTGATTTCTAAGAAACATCGTATGTTTCTAAACACAGGTATTTTGAATATTAAAATATCTAGTTAACGTGAAAACGAATTCTACAAAATTGTAATTTTACAATTTTGGAAACCTGAATGAATGATGACAATGGTTTTTGGTAAAAATTCAGATGTCTGACGATGCTCATTTTCACATTAGGGGCTACGTTAATTAGCATAATTGCCGCATTCGTGGATCAAAAAACCCGCAATTGATTCAGTGCACTCAGAAAGAGTGATTGTTTGGTGCAGATTGCAGGCCGAAGACGTCATAGAGCCGTACATTTTCGACGACAGAAGAGCCGTTACAGCCGATGGAGTGCACTAGAGACGCATGACAATCAATTTCTTTAACAGGATGGTGCTACATGCCATACAAGTTCCGTAACAATCGAGTTACCTAATTGCCTGATTTTGCATTTCGGAAAGACCAACTGGCCACCAAGACTTTGCGCTATAACGCCGTTATACTGCTTCCTTTGGGGTTATGTTTAGAGTAAGGTTGTTGCATGTGGGAGTGGCAACTCTGACAGCCTGGAACAACATTGGCGCTAACCTTTTGCTAGAGTCCAGATTTGTAGACATTGGTTGAATAGATTTCGTGCAGAAGAACTGGTTGAACTTTCTTTGCACTTTCTTTAAAAATATATGCGGCAAAAAGAAAAAAAATTGTTTTTGTGCTAAGAAATTTTTTGCTTCAGAGAGCCAGCTGTCAATTGCAATAGGTAAAAAGAAATATCAAATGTTAAACAGAACAGCGCTATAAACATAGAATTCAGGGCTAAACAACTTTGTAATAGATCTAAGATCGTAACAGTGGCACAATTTAACAACAGTGGGTTGTGGGCGAAGGTGCAATGTTACTAAGTAGGACTGTTAATTTGCACTAGAGTAGGATGAGATATATAGATGTGAGCTAAAATTAAGGGTTGTATAGGTCAGTTTGAGATTAATATTATATGGTACATTGACCTTCTGTAGTTATGTTCCCAATTACAGAAAGTACATGTGTAAGGAACTGTTTATTTTTATTGCTTCAATGCAATAAAGGGTTTAAATTATGGCTTAGCAACAGAAAAGTTTGCGTCCAAAATTTTAGAATCAAAAGGTCCGAGTGAAAGAGAAGTTGTGTTCCGTCCAGTATTTAAAATTTAATTTAAAAGATAAAAAAAGTGATTTGAAATAAATAATCCAAAAGGATCCCAGACTCTTTAGAGAATTCGATAGCAGTTAATATTTGGTCTTTAGTAGAAAGTTTTTCTTTAATGAGCTTTATCCTCACAGAGGACTACTATATCCTGCGCACAGACCAAGCAAAAAAAAAACCAAGAAGATTTTTCAACCATCTGAAGGCAAAGAAAATGAGAAGAATTCTGTTCCTTTTTTTTTGGAAAGTTTTGGAAGGATTTCTACGGAGAAGTGGCAGGATTAAGAGCGCTAAATTTAACAGGAAAAAGGAAATAGAAAGTAAGTTAAAAGTGACAAAAGTGCCCGAAGTAGCCAGCAAATCGACTCGTTAAAAAAAAAAAGTTTAAAGTAACTAATTTATTTTTTTTATGCTAGTCTGGCTGACATCGAGGTAAAGAGGAAAACGGCAAGGAACTCTGCCGGTCATACCAAAGTCAAACAAATTAAGGTCAGCCACAAAATTTTCCTTATATTATTTATAAATTATTTTTGAGTCGTATAACGCGCAAATTACAGAAGTAAAGTTCGGCTAATACCGAAGAAATTCGAAGATAAAAAAAAATTCATAGAATCCAATTCAAAAAGGAGAGAGCTGAAAAGCAGCGAGAGGCTGCAGATTCGATTTTAAAATTATACTTTTTTCCTTATTTTTGTATTTGTATAAATTGTGAAACCAAATATCCATCAGACGGGGAAGTCCATTAACAGGGGTATCTTTAATTGAAAAGTAATTTTTTTTTTTGTCGGAATCTATCGCTAATGGAGATCTGTTAGGATTCATCGGGTCTATTTCGAATTTATTTCACAGGGTGGGCGTATCATAATATCACGAATCTAATGCTCAATTTTTAATTAATCCCGCTTATGATGGACATATGAGATGTTTGTTTCGGTACCCTTAGTATACACATTTTGAAATAATTATAATTTTAAATTACGCTATATTATTAGATTTTATATATAATTTTCTTTTTATATTACAATTACCAATTTATATGTTATTTAATTTTCTAGCAATTGTAAGTTTGGATGTTTTTATCAAATTTTTTAGGGAATTTTACATAGCTGGTTTTGCATGAAATCCCGTAAATTTAAATAATAAATTTTTTTTATGATGCAGTTCTGAGTTATATTATTAGTTTTTAAATTCCTTTGCGTTGAAACGAAGGACATCGAACCTTTATGATTAGCCTACGTAGAAAGAAATAAGTTATTTAAAAATGTCATAAGATTTGAATTAAAAAAAATATGGTTTTGTGCTGAAGAGTTGGTATAAGGGGGTGATAAAAAAACTGGCTTAGGTGAAACGTTTGGAATGGCGATGATCATTTTGGGGGTGTTGTCTAATTGTATGGACTGCACAGGATGGACGGGCGCGCAGGGGTGTACTGATTCCCCTCTTTTGTGTGAGTTGGCCTACGAAAATAAATTAGTGACATTTTTTTTTATTTTAATTTTAATTGTTTTTTTTTTCTTTTGCTAAAAAAGTATTAATATTTAGATTTTGCTTAAAAATTTTGAAAACACGTTAGACAGTTGGATAGTTATTTCGATTTGATATATTTAAATTTCAGCTCTCAATCTCTATTTCGCCATCACTGATTTTTCATACTTTCTTTAGTTACACTACTCAACAAGATGTTCCATAACGAATTGCGATAACATTTTCTGTTTAATTGTCAGCCAATCATTTTTAAATTTTTCTATATTTCAGAGAAGAGTCTGATAAAAATTTTAAGTTACGACACGAAACTTTTATATAGAATAAATGTGACTAGCGACACCGGTGTTAAAATTAATAAATTGAAATTTATTAATTTTAATTTAATAAGGTCAAAGGTGACGTGTATCGTTTTCCGAATAAAAACAATTATTTCTATTTATTGCATATAACGAAAATAAACTAATTTTTAGGAAGATTTTTCTTGTATTTCTAAGCAAAACAAACGTTGTTATAACACCCACTGTTATGAGTGGTCATAATTCTCAAAATTCTCACCTCCAAAACTCACCTAAACTGCAAAACGGTCATAACTCCCAACATTTTTTGGGCTGTATGACCTTTGGGGGTATGAAATGGCACCAGAAAATTTGGTAATATCATCTATATAAACATGACATGTTTTACCGATTTATTCAATAAGAACGTTGTATTCTTCAAGCCAAAAGGAAGGCAGCAGAATTCATGCTTGCCGTTGTTGATGCCAAAGGCTGTTTTTTCGTGGTCGCGCTTGTCTAGCTTTATTAGGTGAAAGCCGCTTTCTTAGTTCAAAGTTGTGAAAGTTGAATATTATAAGGCATAAGATAAAATAAATCGTTTCAGTACAACTTCGAGGTAGTTTTGAAAAAATCTAGTCAATTATCGAAAGCTCAAACTGTTCACAAAAATTGATTCTTTTATTTCAACCAGACCAGTTAAAACTACTGGCAATATCTCCAAAGCAATCGAAAACGTAGATAATCCGTTTTTTGTTTAATATTGCAATGTTTTATGATGATTTATGTAGATCGCAAATTGTATAGCGATTCCTTTTCTTGAGGAAAGTTGTCACCAAATATCGGAATATCGGTCGAAATTACCGGCCAGAAATATTTATTTGATATAGCAACCGCTGTGTCGGCAGGCATTTGACCGACTACTTTAGCTAATAAGAAACTGGGGCGCATTTATCACGCTCGTTGTCTCACAAACCAAAATAGACGTGACGAGACGATAGCAACGTTTGCGCTCGCCATGTCTGCAACGAATCGAGGCAACAGTTATGACGAGTAGTGACGGTTTTAAGTTCGGTTCTTACGGAACAATATGTCTCGTGAAGAAGAAACTAAAATACAAAATTATTCACTAATTCGAGTTTTTAGGTTTAATTTAATAAGACCTTTTGCTTAAAAAGTTTAGCCCCTTGGCTTACTCCTGTGTAATTCTCAGCCCCTCATATTTTAGCTGGGTAACGTTTCAGATAAATTTGGTTTATTTCCCCTTAAATTATATGTTTTATCAATATTAATTTAAGCTTAGACGGAAAATATAAGTGTTCTTCTTCATGTATTTAAATACATTTTATGCTAATTGTCTTTACCGTGGCAAATAATATTAAAAACTTGCTTTTTCTTAACATATACAGTAACAAACTATTATTAAAATGTCACTTATCAATAAGATGGCAACTTGTCTTGTTGACATATCAACACCTTTTTTGACAGAAGAACTGTGACTTTCGGTTTTTAGATTTCACGAATAAGAGTTTGGATGGAAGCGTAGCCATGTATTGATCAAAACAACAACTAGAATCCTAAAATTCAGCTCACATCAGCCATCGCGACGCTGCGCAAACAGTACTTACATTAGAGCGGTTCAGAAAAAAAAACCTTTTGTTTTTTCTACGATGTGTCAGCGGATTCAAATTCTTCCTTCGATAATAGTTCGAAAACCATACCCACTTTGATGAAAAATTTGATAACATCTTTAACTTGCACCATTTCTTAAATTAATATTTTTTGAGTAGGCAACTTAAAAGAAGGGGCGCCAATCCAGTTTTTAATATTAATCAAAATTCTTACAAGAAGCTTTGTCTGAACATATAAGGCTATTGTAATCCGTTGACACATCGCCAAAAAAACATAAAGTTTTTTTCTGAACCGCTCTAATGTACAATGTACATTGTAAATACATATAACGTTAAGAAAAATAAATTATAAATTTCCTTTTTGATTATTTAACGTATCACGTTGAGAAAGGTAAACATATTATTTATTTTGATGCATTTGCTTTTTGTCGCGATCAACGACCCAACCGTACGTTGGTGTTAACGTGTCAAGTTCAACTTCTGCTGATTTCGCGCGTTGCTCCCCAAGTCAAAATTATGAATAACAACAACAACAATCCTCTTGAGTATGGTTGCATCTGCTTAGGGTAAAAATGTAGAGTGAGATTTAAAAAATTAGCTGAAGCAACAGCACGTAGTATTCAAATAAATAATATATTATTTAATTAAACCAACATCACATAGTGCTTGAATAAAACTTATATTGTCTAACCATATTGTTAAAACATAATAAACAGAAGTAAAAATATATCTTTTGTATAACACAATTAACTCAAATACAATAAATAAAATTGTTTAAGTTATATCGGTCATTCTCTTACAAACCTCACTGATCTCACGAAAAAAAAATTGACTTCTCCAACTTCGATGAAACTTTTTTTCCTGCATTTTTAACAAATTCAGTTGAGATGTACATTAGGGTTTTGCCAAATTTTTTTTTTTTTTTAAATATCCACGTATGAATTTTCGATAATTTGCAGGATTTTGTCAAATCTTGAAGTCTATTATCTAAAGTTGTGCTGATCCGCTCAATGTCGGATTTTTTACTTAAAAGCCTATAACGTTAGCTTTCGCAGTAAATAAAAAAAAAAAATAAGAAGACCTCAAAAAATAACATTTTGTTTTTTATTCTTTTATCTACAGAACCGATTTTACAAAAAAGTTATGTCTTTGTTAGATCGGAAGATATTAAATATTTTCAAGCGAAAGTCATGCAACGCAGAAGGAATCTAAGCGTTTTTTACAATTAAAAACAATTTTGAATCATGCTGTTCTCGTTTGTGTTAAAGTAATTTTTTCAAGAGATGCTGTTATAAATTTTAAGAAATCGGTTCTTATTTCTCATTCTTTAGACTACGAATGTAGGAAAAACCTTTTTCTGCAGTTATTAACTATATTTAATTGAGCTTTCTACCCAGATTGTCTATAAATTTATTGTTTCAAAAAATCGTTTAAAGCTTTTTATCCTTTGACAAAAAACAAAAATTTGCGCTTTTTCTACAACTTCAAGCGATTTTCTGTCGAACTGCTTACTTAAATTTTTGAAAAATTTTTTATTTAAAAAAATTGTTTGAAGCTTTTTACTCTTTTGTACCACAAAAAAAATGAAAATCATTACAAACAGCTACAAATGATTCTGAATAAAACTGGATTTTGTCCTTAAACTTAATTTTTTCGAAAACGGTTCAAATGCAAAATGCTACCAATTTACATAAATAAATTTTTTTGACTTCGGGTGCCAAGATATCAGAAGTAGAGATCAAGTTTTTCAAAAAATCGTTATACGTTGAGAGTCTCCAGATCGTTTTTTAAAATAAAGGCGTCATACGAAAGGTTCTAACGTGTATCATTTACCGAGTAATTTCTTATATAGATTATTTAAATTTTTAGATCTTGTTAATTTTTCCTAAGAAAATTAAATTGTCTGCTGGGCCTTCAACTCGTAGTGAATGTTTAAAAGCTTCATTAGTTATTTCTGATATAGTTATATCCGAAGTAGATTGGAGTCGATCCTATCAAATGTAAACATTTTTAAAGTATTTACCTTCAAATATTTCAAAATTCAGATTCAGCGCAAAAAATTTCATCAGAAATTAGCCCAATCTGCCCAACAGCATTCATGATCCCTTTGTTTGCAGACATATGAACTTTTGATTCCAATTAAAACTCATAAAAACGAAAATTATTCACACCAACAAATTACAACTTTATTTATGCAACCTATAATATAGCTTTTCTTATATTAAAATCATCAGAATCGCTTTCATTTAAAAGTTTTTTTAAATTAAAATTTCGTCTGTCTCGTTCGCCTTGCTTCTCTGATATTTGTAACATTTCGGATTCCAAGTTCTCCAATCTTGCCTTAGTCGCTTTAGCTCGCAGAGATGCGCTTGTATCAGCAAAGTCCTCGTCTAAGCCAAAGTTTCTAGTTTTTTGAACAACAGATTTTCTCACGAATGCATCATTGATGAGACTCTGTAAACATTGAAGACAAAAATAACTTGTTTTATTATTGATCTACATATATGTATGTTATAAAATTTCGTTATAAGACGTTGAATTTTTCGGAAACTCTTAAAAAAGGAAGAATAGCATATTTAAAAGAATATTCCTTTAAAAAAGAATTGAGTTGTTTGAGTTGGTTGCCAACAGCACTTGAACTGTGACTCTTCGCAGAAAAAGAAACATAAAATTAATTTGACATTACAAGATGATCGTTTATTAATCTTTAACGGCTCACTTATATACTAATAAAACACTATCTGTTCCAGTTGATAGTAGCGAACTTAACGTTGCTAAGTTTCTCAAAATAAATTCCAGGCGTATTATCAAACTTTGTAATGGTGATTGGGCTGCCTAGCGCCAGTGGCAACACCAGTAATGTTAAGAAAGTGAGTAACAATCCATGGTTAAGATGAAAATGTTTTTTGGGAATTGATTCGTTGGCCAATAAGTTTATTTTTCTTATCCGATGTAAGGGAATGCTAATGAGAAGTAACACTGGTGTTTGCCTGGAAGGGCTCTGAACTTGCTCACGATACCTTTCCTCTTTGCTGGTATTATTAGATTGTTGTGTGGATTTTTGCATTGTTGACTCAACCGGGATATCATTAATTTCCTCTGTAGGAAACAGTGGGTCAATTCTGTGAACTGGCCTTTTGAGCATCTCCTTTTGTATTTTGACGTAACTGACTCTAACTATTCGATTTTCCTTCATAATGACCATCGAGTTGGGCTGTATATAATTTTTTGGGCCCATCCACTTATGTCGTTGCTACAGTTAATTGGGGTGTTCCTGGGACCAACGCTGCCAAAGTTGTATTTAAGCTCCAATGCTAGCTCCCATAGGTCAAGTTGTTTTCTTTTTGGATCTGCCGCATGCAGGATGTGAGCACGTAGATCAGTTGCATCCGATGTATTTGGAAAGAGGGTATGGGAATTCGAAATTGCTTTGATTTCAATGACAACAGTTTCAATCTCTTCGTAAGTAAGAGACGCTGTTGATAAATTTTTTATCAACAAAAAAAAATTAAACTCCATTCCCTTTTCACTGCATATTCCGATGACCGAATCTGTAGCCGTTCGAGAGTATATTACGTTATAGAATTCCGGAAGCTGATTCCTTGCTCCCATAACGTTGATCACAGTACAATGTCTTTCAGTGAGCTCTTCTTGAGATAAGTCGTTTTAATACCCCTATAAATGCGTAAGTAGCTAAGCCCGTGGCTAGCACTAGGAGCCTTAGTTGCGAAACAACAAAACACCACTAGGCACGCCTGATTTCAAAAATGGCCGAGCTGATTGTACACGATGTGATGGTAAATTTCCCATGACTTGGTTATAAAAAACAGGCTTGGCTCTTGTGCATTTTACGAACCGTTGAACGACTGTCCTTGTTAATCTTTTCGCCCTTAGGGGCCAAAAGTGCTGTCTTACTTGTGCAAGCCATGCCTGAGTACCAAAATGGTAGTTTTCTTTGTGTATTTTGTCCACTAGTAATTTTATAAGTTGGCTTGCTCCTTCTTCATCTAGGAATGGAGCTAGTGTGCTTAAATGATTTAGTTTTGGCACAATTTTATCATTAATCAGAATTTTTTTTAAGCCCTGACAATTGAAAGACTGGATTTGACGATCAAGAATCTTGATAACTACGTCGGGTTCCATTGGTGAGACCTGGGTGTACTCGGGTCACGAGTTGTTTGGTTGCCTTGCATTTTTTGTGAATTTGTTGCATAAACCCAACACTGCTCCATGTCAGCAGCTGCTGGTTCTACTGACACAGTTACTGTTGCTTTTATATTTTCGATTAATGAATCTCTTCTGAAGGGAGCTGGCCACATCTCTTTATGCGGATACAGAGAAATTGGCCCGTAGAGCCATAAGTTGCATGTTGGTAGCTTTCTTGGTTTGAGTCCTCTACATAGAGTGTCTGCTGGATTTTACTTTGATGGTACATAGCGCCATTGCTCTGGGTTCACTTATTGAGTATTTTTTACTATACGATGAGCAACAAATGCTGGTAGTGTTCCTGGATTGTTAATCCAGAAAAATATTATTTGCGAATCGCTCCAATAAAAGGTTGTCATATCTTGATATTTCAAATCACGCTTTATCTTTGATATTAACTTAGATGCCAGAAATGCAGCGCAGAGTTTTAGCCGCATAATTGTTTGTGACTTAATTAGAGGTACTCGTGACTTTGAGCATAATAAGTTCACCTTAACGCTATAGTCCTTGAGCACTGACCTGATAAATAAAACATCACCATACTATTTTTTCTTATGAATCAGCGAACACGTGTAATTGAATGTTCCGCGGACTCTGTTTACTGAGCACGTTTCTCTCTACTATGACATTGTTCATTGGTAGCTCAGTGTCTTAATCAATTTTTAGCCTGCACAGCTGCTGTATCTGATTTTTCGCGGTCGCCACCACTGGTCCAATAAGTCGGATTAAAAATATGTGCCAAATCTGACGTCATGCTCCGGCTAGTTGTGATTGCTCGGTCTTGATCATTTGCGCACCATTTACGAAGCTTAATTCCAGCTGTCCTGAGGATAGCTATAAGCTGATCTTGGGTATCTAAAGTTTCTCTTATTGTATTCGCTCCAACTACTCCATCATCTACGTAAAAATCGGATTTTAGAGACGCTGAATCCATGGTCGTGATTTTCGTCAGCGAGTTGATTTAGGCACCGCATTGATTTAGAGTATCACTTACGCTTGATGCGTTCGAGCTGCCAAAACCTTGCAATAGTGTCTTCTAACGCTTATGTATTGCATATCTTTCCTGCAGCTATCCACCCGAACATGGTGTTTTGTAGACTTGGAATATTTTTGCTTATTTTATTTTTCCATTGGTTAATAGATCCAAATAAATTTTTGCACCTATTAAGCAATCAATGCGGCCTGGTTGTGCAAAATTTGGGTCAGCTAGAACAATGTCCTTTGGAATGTTCCAATTCCTTATTTCTAACTGATGCGATGGCTGGTCGGATACAATTTTCGGCATAACATAAAAGTCCAATGAAGTAACTAAAATTTTTTGCTTGGATCGAAGTTCAATTGTGGCACGATGATGTATTGTTTTTCCGGTTACTCCAATTCCTTCTACTTTCGTTGGCTTGGAACTTACAGTGCCTCCAAGCTTCTTCATTAATTTTTTCTGATATGAATTTTGCTTGCTTTACTGTCATCTTTCTTTGGCATCTGCTTGTTCAAATTTCTTGCATTTGTATAATGAATGGACTTCTTTCTGGCATACCTTGCACCTTTATTCACTGGTCACAGCTGCTGTACACGTCCATGCGATAATTCTGTCTTTTCTCGCACTTCTAACCCTTGAAATCTGCGGTCTAAAAACGTAAGCACATCTTGTATTGTTACCAGCCGCCTGTTGCTGTCCAGACCTTGCTCAAATGACGTTTGAGTGACATGCTTCAATTTCTTCTTAATATTTGCCACAATAGCATCCCAATGTTGCATTCTGGATTTTATTTTATTGATTTTATTGCTTGAACTGAACTGTTGACTGTGGTCTAGCAACTTGTCCACTAACGTTGTTACCAACATTCGTTTATTATCGTAACGATTGTTTGCTTCCTACCACTAGAAGATATTTTATGAGGGCTCACCAATTAAAGTTAGTGTTAAATAATGCACTTTTATTGCGTTGCTGATGCGTGCGCTATGAATTATTTCAGTGTATAAGTCCAACAAAGGCTAACCATTGCAAATAATTTGCAATAAAAATGGGAATGGAAATTTTTGGTAATGGGAACTAATCCTGCATCTAGAACTAATTGTTCGTCACTGTGAAGAGAATGTGTTGTCTGAGTTCGATGATGACTGACTATACCCTTGCTTCCATTTCATAATACACATCTGGAGTGTATTCCTTGATGTATTCATATGTGTTTTTTCCAGAATGGCCAAAGTTATGGGGTTATATGAAGCTGGGTGGCTTATCTGCCTCTAAGCAACGTTTGCGTCTACTTGATTGATTGAAGCTATGTTTCCTATATTAGCTGCAGCACTTCCTTCGCGTCTACTCATCGCTTACTACACTAAATGTTTTTTTTTTGTATTGAATGAATATCTCTGTGGTGAGTGTCACTCCTGATGTTTTCAAAAAGGCTACTCTTTTGTCCGCCAAACCCGTGATATAATGATATCACTTCTAAAGTCCTACGTCAATACAAAGAATTGCCGAATTTGGTCTGAAGAGCAGCCAGAGGCAGTGCAAGAGCTGCCAATGCACCCATGAAAAATGCACTGTTTGGTGCGGTTTGTGGGTCGGTGGCATCACTGGACCGGACTTTTTCAAAAATAGTGAAAATCGCAACGTTACAGTCACCATTGCTAGGTGCCGTGTTATCGTTATCCCCTTTTTTATGCCCAAAATGAAAGAGTTGAGCTTGGTTGACATGTGGTTTCAAAAAGATGGTGCCACATACCACACGGAACGGGATACCATAGATGTATTGGGAGACGAGTTTGGTGAGCGATTAATCTCACGTTTTGGAGCAGTCGATTGGCATTGGTGAGATACCGCCCGAAATGCTGGAAATAGAATGTCAAAATTAGAGCTTACGTATAAAGCACTTCAGACGTAGCCGCGGGCAACATTATTTACATTAAATAATTTTTAAGAAGGAAATGGAAGGAATTGATGTATCACTTCAAATAAATATTTCATCCATTTTTGAAAATTTTTTGTTGTTTTGAATTTTCAAAAACCCAGCACTTAAAAATCACCCTGTAATTGTAACGACGAGACAGATAAACTAGCTGGCCTGTAGAAAATCGATCAATAAATAAACCATACTAGTTTGTATTAATTTGATTGGAAACAAGGAGAACTGAAAATTACGAAAAATATTTAAAAAGGCAATATCACCTTAACGCATGTAACTTTAAATCTATCAACATCATTCTCAGATTAATTAGGCTTAAAATCTTTGCAAGAGTTCAAACATTGCACTAAGGAAAGCAATTTGGTGGTGACCTGACATTTCCAAAATTTTTTAGGCAGTGAAAAAAGGGAAATGCAATTACAGAAAAAATCCAAAAGCTTATATTTCCGTAATGGCTTATCGGATAACGACAAATGTACAAGAAGTTGTAGGTAATTCAATAACCATTCACTCAAAGGTAATTCCAATAAAGTTTCTTTGTTCAAACGGAAATTTTTGCAAGTACTGTAAGACCATCTTTCCGAAAAGGATGAAAAGAATCAATCATCACTCAAAATCTCGAGAGCCTAACTAGAGATAGTTTTTAAATTTTGATTTTTGATATCACGGGACGGACTATACCAGTTACGAATTTGATAAAGGAGTCAGTGACATTTTCGGACTGTAAATTAGTGAATCAACGAAAGATATCTAAACTTGCACTTGGTACAAAAGGTGAAAAGTATTGAAAATACTTATTATGTAAAATAATAATATCTAAAGATTTTCCCACCTCATATTAATGTCAGTCAAATGGAAAGCAAGATTCTGACAAAAAAATACCGTTATTTACTTTTAATCGTTGTAACTCCATATAGATCTCTTGGGTACACATGTTTAAAGTCGTTTGTTCGTCCTTACATACATGCAATTTCTAAATGCAGAAACAAGTTTCAGGAGGGTACTGAACTATTTCTGCAATGATCCGGAGACTTCAATTTTGAATATTGCAATTTTGCTAGATTTTAGAACTGCAAAAAAATTCATAATGGTCTAAATGGTCTTGCATATCATTTTACATACATACTTCTATTCTACCTCAAGATGATTGAAAGTTTTCACTTTTTGGAAGGAATATACATACAGGTCATTTTAACACTTTTTCTCCCCATACTGGAAGCACACATGGAAAATCTTTTTCGAATCGGTCAATATCTTTTGTTTGTGCCTTGAGGGTTACTACTTGAAGTTTTCGGTAAAACACTTAAAGTCTTCCATAAAATGAGCTCGGTTGTGTTACCAATACCTTTCAGTGGTAGCTCGGTGATGAAAAGTATAAAGGATCACTAACTCAAAATCAAGACAATAAGTAGTTCTAGTTCAAACGCCAGGTGGAGTGGGTTAAAATAAGGATTTTCGGACAACACAAAGCAGTGTTTTTCCAGGTTTTTGCTTACTTGCTAATACCAAAACAAGTGTTGTTTCTAGTCGAGACCTGTTGTGACTGTCATGGCTGGTTCACCTTGCACTAAGCCTGTTTTTCTTATTGTTTGCTAGATTTTCCCGGTTGAAAATCGTGCGAGTCGTATCTGAACATAAGGAGAAGTCGACTAGAGCTATACTTACCAGTACTTGCTCGAAATCTCAGTTTCTAAAACTAAAACGTTTTTAATGTAAAAAAACTGAGCGAACCGACAACACGGAAAAAAGCTTACAACAGCAAAAGATATACAAAATAAATTTCGGCTAATAAGATAACAAATTCAGATTCAAAAAACATAAAATCTTGCAAAAAATTTGCTTGTAAAACAACAATAAATAGTGTTGATTAGAATTTTTCGTCAAGACGACAAATGACTCGCGCTGGACTGCTGCATTTTATTCGTCATCCACTGCTAGCTATCTATAGCTAACAACGATATTTGTATTGGAAAGCAAAAAGAAAACCGCAAACTTAACGAGTAAAATTACATCTGCTATGAATACATAGTAATTCACTTAACTGCCAGTGCTACCCGGCAGATTTTTTTCTATTATTAAATGAAATGAAGAAGACCTACTTATTTTGCAGAAAAACAATTGTTAAAATTTATTATTATGTTTATTGTCTTTCGGTATTTGTGTATTTGTTATGTATATTGCGTATGAGTTTTGTGTTTTAAAATTTTTCTTAAGAAAAAATCAACTATGAAACTATGTGTTTGTTGTTAATGAGCCTATTTTAGCCCATTTTTATACAAGATGAGCACGAGTAAAACTTACAGCACTAACTCCGCAGTGGCAACATTTTTAAAGAGCTACAATATTTGGCTATCCTAAGAGTTTGAAATAAATCTGAAATGATTAGTTTGAGTAACGCGTGGGTGGAGCCCGATGTACAACCACCTCGACCTGGTGGGCTCTAGGTGACTTGTTTTGGGGTTGGGAAGAGAATAAAGATCTGCACAAACACTGTCTCGTTTTGTCCGAAAATCTTCATTTTCAACCCCTACCACTCCACCTGTCGTTTGATCTAGGTCTACTTTTGAGTTCTGAATTAGAGTTTGTGATCCTTTAGTCTTTATCGCCAATCGACCCTTAGAACACTTCATTAACGCAGCCGATCCTATTCTAAAAAAACCTGAGTTTTTCTACCTATAATTTTATAAATGGACCCTTAAAGTACGAACAGAAGATATTGAATGATATGATTTCGATTTCGCAGGTGCGTATCTGGTATGCGTTTGCCACTTTCCTCGGGTAGTTGGTAAATTTTACCTATATTTTTAACCGTGTGTGTGTATATAATCGAATGTAACTTTCAGCTTAATAAAACTAAAAAAAAGCTTTGGAAAAGTTATAAGAGCACACTGTTGATTCGAAACTTTTCTGGAGCTTGATCCCTTAGACAAAACGTGTCAAGCCGGGTCTAGAAATAAATAATGTTCTGATATCGTTTAGAAATGTTATATTACCTTCTTTTGAATGTTGCTTGTGCTAGATTCTTCATATAACGACTTGAAATCATTTTTCCCTTGTAGCTCTTCTCTGTCAAATCTAGGCACACGTTCAATAGCCGATGCTCTCTTTGATGTTAAAGTAGAGTCATCTCGAAGGATATCCTGAAATTTTCTCGATGAAGGCTTCATGAAAGGGTCCTCTGTGGCTGCTCTAAATGAAACGTTGTGTCGATCAACTTCATCTTCATCAAAATATGTTTTTCGAGTTGTTAATTGAGGAAATGCGATATCGGTTGAGGCACCTCTTACTTCTCGTTTTAGAAATGAGTGATCTGAACTTTCAATCGGTGTGTCTGAAAACCTGTAAATATTAATTCCAACAGTGATCAACCGTAATAGGTTTTTGCTTCAGATATACAATATGTATATAGATCCCTTTGTAAGATATGCAAAGAAGATGCATAAAAGAACGAGACTCCAAGTTTTTTCCCATTATTAAATTTTTTTCTGCTGTACGAACCTTACAACCAATGGGATTTACGAACCAAAATCAAATTGGATTTCATTTCTAAAACTCTTCGGCTTTTACAACGAAGCCAAAATTTCCTTTGCTCAGCCATTTTATATTTTGTAATTTATTTATTTTCTTAAATTCATGAAGTTTTTTGAACATAAAAAATGGATATTAATGCAGTACAAATTGATTTTTACATTGATTACATTGAAACCTGCATTTGAAAAAATTCAATTTTATTACTACCGGGCATCCAGCAAACATTACGCTAAGTGTCTTTCCGTTTGTAACCTGTAGAAGGGGGCGTGGCACATCCCTAAATTGAAGATTTTATAACGCCATGACTCGTAAGCCGTGCAAGATCTTATGATGAAGTTTGGTACATGGATACATATCATACATATCTTGAAGTGGGCGTAATTGAAAAAGTTGTGACTCTATGTATCTTGAAATTGGCACATATGATGTAAATAAAAATTTAAGAGATGATACCGCTGGAAATAGTTATCAATACAAGCTACGTCAGTGTACTTGAAAAACTCTTTTAAGGGCTGGTACAACCCACAATATTATTAAATGTTATACTAAGAGAACTAACAACGTAATAGTTATGAAACTTAATATGGCAGATATGCTAGCTAAAAGGTGTCAAAGGCGTGGCACCTCCCATACATGAAAAAATATTTTAATGTTTAAGATAGTGTGCAACAAGAGTAATCTTCATATAATTTGATGTATAGATGTCAGTTACTAAAAGCTTAAAATTATATAGATTTCAACGGGAATGCACCAGTGGGCGTGGCGCCACCAATATTAACATAAAACTGTAAACGCTATTTTAAGTGAGCGATCATACTGAAATTTGGTGTTAGTAATTTGTATATGGAAAGCTATTTCTGGATCAAAATCTGACCGAATTATCCCAGTGGGTGTGTCACTGCCCTAAATTTTGAGACTAATTAGGGCTGTATCGCAAACTATACACTGCTTAAATTTATTGTGTGGATGTCAGTCACAAACATATTTTATTGAACCAAAAGAAGGCGTAATTGGAAAAGTGAGCGTGGCATATTTCGGCATTTTCATTTCTTTTCGATTTTTTTTAGCACTTTCAATATTTTTTTGACTTCTTCGTTCTTTTAACTTTTCCAATATATCCCACATGTATTTGGTCGACTTTTTCTACCTCTCTCCAACTTTCTTCGTTATTTTCTTTATTTTTAAGACTTTTTCAGCGAATTTGAACTGTTTCAACATTTTTCAACCTCTTGGAACTTTTTTTTAAGTTTTTTAACCGCTTTCAACATTTTCAGCATATTTTATATTTTTTGAATTTTCTCAATTTTTTTCACCTTTCTTGAATGGCTTTCATGTTTTTTAGACTTTTTCAGTCTTTCTTAGCTGTTCAACACTTTTCAACCTTTTAACAATTAAAATATTTTTTGACTTATTCAACCTCTTCGACATCCTTTTAACATTTATTTGAAAGGTATTTCAATGCAGTGTAGGGTATGTGAGTATCGGCCTGGCGAAGATAGCATCATGACTGGTTTATTTTACTTCTTCCAAATTTGCAAATTGTAAGCGATCCCGCATAAGTTTTGTTATTGGCTGCTTTCTTCGTAACTGTCAAAAAATTGTAAAACTCAATTTGTATGTATACATTTTGCATCGAATTTTGACAGCTACGAAGCCACATTTTGCTGTCATCGTCATGATCTTTTTGAAAAATATAGAAAATTTAAGAATATTTTGACTACTGTAAAATAGTTTCCTATCAAACTGCAAGACAAAAGAAATTTTAAATGTAAAATGTTATGAAGACCAGTCAATCGGCTCACACATAACTTACACCATTTAAGAGGTACAGCTTGGACCATAAACATTTTATTTAAGGTGCATACTTAGGGTGGCTCTCGTACAAAAGTATTTTTTAAATAGAATTTTCCTGAAGATTTCATAATTGTTTTTAGATGCTTTTTATGGTCAATGGAAGGTTTCCGCAAAGTTTGGTTTAGAAAAATGGGCGATGACAATCAGCATACCTCATCAACTACTAGACGCAGAGACTTGATATAAAAGGCACGGGAATAAGTTAGTTTCACTAGAAAAATGGACTGTTTCGCTTTTACATTCCATCGCATGAGCTCATACAACATTGCGCCACCTACCATAAAGGGCAGGACAACGTCTGTCGGGCCAGCTAGTAAATTATAGTTGAAGTTTTATCAGAAGAGGTGATTTGGCATTTAAGAAATCTCGAAAATCAAATTTTGAAAGACAAAATAATGGGCTTTCTTTGAAATTAACAAGGAATCAAAATTAAAATGTCAAAATACACTGCTACGATCGGCCTGTTATTTTAACTTGGGCTTTAAGCCTTTGCAAATGCATAAATATTTGTGTTGGGGGCTGACCACCTGTGTACATGCATTTTTCAGTTCAAACTCACAACAAAATTGACGCAGGATCGGTTACAAATTTGCAAAGAAGAATGTAAAATTAAAAATTATGCTATTAGATTTGCTGGTTGCCTGGTAGTAATAAAAATCAATTTTCTCAAATGCAGGTTTCAATGTAAATCGATGTAATTGAATAATTTTTTCAGTAAGTTGAATAAATATCAAAATACAAATAAAATATAAAATGGCTGAGGAAAGGAAATTTTTGCTTCGTAGTAAAAGCCGAAGATATTTTATTTGCTTTAACAGCCTCACTCCCGATTTCTTGAAGTTTTAGTATGTTTAAATTGGACCGCGGTTCACTATACTATGTCCACTACAGGCTTTGCGTATACACCGGCGTTGGATATATCATAATTAACCGCAGCCAGAAGCTGCCGCGAAGCCGGTGTTGGACACATTGGTTCACGTAAACTCAGGCCGAAGGCCGCCAACTTATCCTAACATTCCTAAATTTTCCTAGGCTAAATTGATTCATCTTTACACGCGTCGGATGAACTAGTTTTGCTAAGAAAAACTAGTTTATCCCAAAAACTAGTTTAACCGATAACATATATACTTCTTTGAGATATAAACATGTATATTATGTTGCATTTTTTTTGTTAAACTGAGATTTCTTAATATTAAATTAATTCAGAGACAAGCTACCAAATTTTATTCGAGACATAATAGCGGTATAAAAGGCTCCTATTAAAGTGTTATTAAGAAAATAGATAAGTTAACATTATTGCTGATATGTTATTATGTAAGTTTATTTTGCGATATTAAATAAGTTCAAAAGAAAGAAATCTGAATTTTGCTTAAATGACTATTTACCTTATTGTCCTCGATTTGTTGTCCAAGTTGTCTAAGGCCTGCTTGTAATAACTTTCTCCAATATCATAACTAGCTCCATATAAGCGAGTTCTTCGAGGACGGTATGTTGATTTGGAATACATTCTGAAATAATTACAACAAAAAAAAATTGCAGGGAACGATTAGGTTGAAAATTATATTGGGAATACGTAAGAGCTTTTGATTTATTCCCTCAGGGACAGGAATAGAGCGGGTGGGGCCTTGGAGGCATTTCGACAATTTTTCGTCTGTGCTTTTACATAATAGGGAATCGTAAAGGTACGTACAGCCTCTGATTGCGGGGAGCTCGGATCGCCCCTTCATTTCACTTATTTCACTCTATTCACTACTTGCAAGGCATCTGTATTAGTTCAGAAATCATTCCTTGTTGGAACGAAAACCAGACAAATGAGGAGTAAAAATATTCAAACAGTTTACTCATCAGAATAAATTTTACTAGAACAAAAGTGCTTAAATATACTGTTCACTGAAGCGAGTGCAGTAGGTGCAGCAAATGTTGTAGTGTGCAGCAAATATACTGGTGAATAATGAGCATAGTAAAACAATATTGTGAATGTTTATCGTCTTAATTTTTTTTAAATATTAATTTGATTGGTCAAAATTATGGTAAGGTACATGGGAAAAAAGTTGAATTCACCAGGCCTTGAAACTTTTATACTTCTATTCAAAAAGTCATGGAAATAAAAGTTTCTAAAAACTTTTTTACAATAAAAGCTGCAATAAGCTTTCTATAAAAACTTTTATTGGGTAAAAGTTTTTGTGACTTTTATTTTTAAAAGTCAAAAAAAAAAACAGACACGAGAACACTAAGAATTATTCATAATAAAATCCAAAGGAAAATACTTAATAAGTTCTAAAAAAAAAATTATGATAATTATGATATCATATTTAAAAAAAAAATTTATCACACGAATCGATAGGTAAAGGCCGAAAACAAATTTTGAAAGCGACAGCGGAGATCCCTGACCCTTCTGAAGGGCTGCTTTGGACCCATTTTTCGAAAAAAATTTTCTGCACGACTCGATGAGATAAGGCCGAAAATCGATTTTGGAAGCCAGAAAAGAGAATTTTGAAAGTAACTGTGGAGGTTACCGACCCTACTAAAAGGGGTACTCTGGAGCCATTTTTGGAAAAAAAATTAACTGCACGAATCGATGGAAAAACTCGAAAAATAGATTTTGGAAGTGACAATGGAGGTCTTCGACCCACCTAAAAGAGTGTTGTGGACCCATTATTCGAAAAAATTTTTCCGCACAAATCGATTGGAACATGTCGAAAATGGATTTTGAATGACAGGAGAGGTCCCACGCCCTCATAATTCAAGAAAACAGTGCAGTGTGTAAAATCTTGACTTTCATAATAAATACAAAATGTAAGCTGACATAGTTCAACAAATGAACTTACTAATAAATTGTATAGGTCACATCATGGAATTCAATTCGACAGACCCGGATCTATTGCCCGATTTTATGCAGCAAATAGAAAGTATCCTACCTTCCTATCATTACCCTCATGTTTTTTAAATAGGCTGAAACTTTTTTGAGTAATTGGTCTATCATTTAGAAGATATAAAAAAATTCGATAAAATTTTTTTTTGACTAATATTATTGCTTGAAAAAAAAGTTTTAAATTTGGTTCAAAAAAGCTCGTAAGTAAAACAAAAAATTCATTGATGAAACCACAAACAAACAAGCACAATTCAAATTAGCTCTAATATTATGTTTCGGTAGTTGTGTAAATCTGCAAATCCGCAAATCTGAACAAATGATTCTTTTGGTTTGGGTCAAATTGATTGTTTAATTGGTTTTCAAAAAATTTCTTTTTGGAGGATTATTGACCAGTAGTTTTTAAATTGCACTTAAGTTAAGTCAATTTTTAACCCGACGTTGCGTCGCATTTTTGGCTATTTTTTCAAGGGTGATTTTATTTCTATAAACATAAAAAAAAATTTTAGAACATAAAATTAAATTTAGAATGTGACAATGATAAAATGTACAGAATTTTGAATTGACTTGAAATTAACTTTTACAACATTGAATACGATCTACAAAAAAATTTTTTGTCTGCAAACATAGGAGATTTACAAAATCTTTTTTTAAAATACTTTTTTATTAAAACACTTGTTAACACTTTTCCTCATTTATGACGACTGTGTAGTTATAGTTAATGTTGTCCGTGTCCTTTTTGTGGTTCATTGCCCTGTTCCCTTTTTGTTGTATTCGCAGGCTTTCTATCGTCATGCGTTTGTTGTGGTTCTTTTCTATATCTAATATTTTAACCTTTTCGAAATCAGCTGAGTGGCTGGTTTCGAACATATGTTGTGCTAATGCTGTTGTCGTCTTCTTGTTTTGTATGTTTCTTTTGTGCTCTCCCATTCTAACTTCTAGCGCTCGTTTTGTCGTGCCTACGCATATCTTCCCGCATTTTTCATTCGTGTTACCGCCTTAAGTAATCTCGTATACCACGTCGTTTTTTCCTCTGTCGTCAAATTTTGTCTTAATATTTGTAAAAATGTGACTGAGAGTCAAGTTAGATCTATAAGCGAAAGTTACGTTTTCTGCCTTCACCATTGTCCGTATGTAGCCCTTGTCTGATAGTTTAGGTATATATGTTATACCGATGTACTTTTTGTTGTTAGTGTTGTCAGCTTGGATTGTTTGTTCGATGGGTTGGGGATTTTGGTAGTTTCTAGAAATTATGTTTTTTATAAGATTGTTGGATAGTCATTATTTTATAATATTGTCTTAACTTTTTGTATATTTTTGTCCAACAACCGTGTGTCAGTGAGCAAATACACATTATTTATTAGGTTCGTTGCTGTGTTGATTTTGTATTGTAGGGGTTGTGTCGAGTGGAAATTTATAAATCTCCCCGATGATGTTGGTTTTGTGAACCATTCAAATGAATTTTTTTCTTTTTTTCTGTTGAGCTTAACGTCAAGATAAGAAATGCTGTTGTTTCGTTCCATTTCCAGGGTGAATTGTATTTTGTCATGGTAATTATTAAGTGTGTTCATACATACATACATACATACATACATTTTTATTAATGTACTAGTCTGTCCTCCCTGTTCTTCCCATCTAAATCAATTAAATCGCTAGTTGCATTCTCCATACAAAACACTGTGTCGGTATTTCGTGAACTTCCCATTTTTCGTTCGAATTTTATTTATTAAAAGCTACTACAGACAATAACGAACAAAAAAAAAATTAATCAAATCCAATCCGTCATACCGTTCATGAGTAATGTGAGCTCGAATTAACATCATTTCATTTTTATATTCACCCTTATCACTGCTGTCGTGCGTCGACATTATTAACAGTCGACTTTTCTTTCGAGTCGACAAGAAAATTGATCATCGATCTAGCTCTAGACTCGATGATGTTTTGATGAAATTCGAAAATGTTTTGAAACTTGCTGTCAATTGTGATCCGTTTAGCAAAAAATATTTAAACTATTAATTAAAATTTGAGTTTTTCTTCCTATAGCTTAAATCGCTTTCGATTATGTCGTTCAGACTCCTTCATATGGTTTTCAATATTTTGGAGTCTCTGCAGAACTTCATTAAATAAATTTCTTTGAATTTCAACCTGATCCAAAAATTTTCGGTCTCGCTCTTTATCCTTCTTTTCAGAGTAGTTTCATTTATGGTGCAAGTTGCGTCAACACTTTCAGATACTTTATCCGTTGACAGAGGAGAGAGAGTTCGTCGGCGAATGTTGAATGTTGGTGTCTGCGCTGCAACTATGGAGGAAGTGCCTATGGCCATGCCGACTCGGTTAATCATTTCCTTGATGCACATGATATTGGCAACGTCCAGTTTAGTTGAGCCTTTATTCAAGCTTCTTGCTAACTCCACATTTCTTTCCAAAAGCTTGAAATTTATAATTATCAAAATTTTATGCGTGCTTCACTGAGTTTTTCGCGTTTTAATACTTTAATTTTTGAACTGTCGACTACAGCAACGAACTTGACAAAAAATACTAATTTCGTCGACGCTCAGTTTTCACATCGATGTTTGAAATTCGGTAGTTGTAATAAATTGTTCTACGTTTGTCGTTTGAATTGACGAGTTCGACAACGGTGATGAGACAATACTGCTGCAATATGGGGTGATTATAAGTAGATAGATAGATAGATTCAAGTATTGCAATTTGTTTTTTAAGTATTTCATCGCAAAATATCCAAGATATTATCTTCCACCTATCGAGCATAGTTGTTTGTGTACATTCTGGCAGATACAGCTTTTATGGGGTTTCAAATTTAATTTAAAATGAAAAAAAAAAATTATGAAAATCGAATAAACGGTGTAAGTTAATTCAATCGCGAGTAATACGGGGTTTTTTTTGCAATTATCCGATTTTCTTTAAAATTTTTCCAAACTTATTTGCTAAAAGCCTTGTTTGAATGTTTACGAACACTACCAAAAAAAATATTCTAATCGGTCCAGCCTTTCTCAAGTATTTGCGAGACTAATGCACGGCAATTGATTTTTATATATAGAGATTTCGAACACTCTTTATGTCATTTTAATTTATGTACTATATCTTGCATGTTTTTTTGCTAACCCAATTTATTCTGGAAATCAAATGATCAAACTCAAGAAATGTTTTTGAAATCTGTAGTTAAAAACAAAATCAGAACAATATTTATTTCTGCGATTTTTTTTCACAAAAATAAGTTTTTTATTTTCAGAAAAGTTTATTTACCTGTGGAACAGCGCTTCCAAAACAGGTATTTTAGTGTGAAATTTATTTTTGCGCCACTATTTTTTTATCTGAATTATCCAATTTTGTTTTGTTAGGGCTAAAAGTAGGTTAATATTTAATAAAAAAATTAAAAAAATAGTGTCTTTCGGAGCTAATTTCGGAGATATAGCCAAAGGGCCTTCCGTATATCGCTTTTCTAGAAACTATTAAAAATTAAGAACTCCTGCATGGATATCAGAAATGTGGGTGTCATAAGGAAGATAATAATGTCCCACAATATCAAAAATCACAATTTCGAAATTGAATAATATCATCAATGTGGGAGGCATAAAGTTCCAGTGAGCTATTGGGTGGTATATAAGAATCACAAATATAAAGCAAATTATTGCCAACCTGAATGGACATGAAGGTCCTTCACTTTTCAAAAATTTTCAAAAGGACGACCAGTAGGCCACAAGTTCGGAACAAGCAATTTGTCGAAAAATGGTTTTGGCACACCAAGCTTGAAATTTATCCATTTCAGTTCATCCACTGAAGCATCATTTTTTATTGAACTCCTGTACTCAATGTGATTATTAGAGATACGTGTGCGTTTCTCAACATATGAAACAATATCACCTTTAAATTTGAAATTTATTGATATATTTGGCTTAAGAGAAATCAACATTTTCAGCTTGACCTATATCAACTTTGCCATATTTTTTAATTTTCTCCTAACATTACTCCTTCCATTAAAATTAGCAAAGCTAGCAGCATTGTTATCAACACCACTTGTTATAAATACATATAACAATAAATACATAAACAACCCAATTGTGACCTGAGTATTGCTGGCCAGCTCGCCAACAGCCTTGACCTCAGATGAAAGCCTAAGTCTGTTGGCCTTGGTAATAGTTATCAAAGATCTCTGGATCAGGTATGGGAAAACTAACCCTACCGTAGCCCTGTCAGGGAAAGCCTTATAAAATTTCGTACAGTCCTAATACGTTTTGCCAATTCATTAATGGCCCTGGACGATTCTGGTACGGGCTGGAGCTGACTAGCGTCATTAATCGCTTTTAAGGAAAAATTTGCACATACCTGATCAGCTTAGCCAAATCAAAAACAATTCAGGCTAGTCAGTTCAGGTTTGGGAAAGTTTTGCCATATTTCAGCACTAGCAGGGAAGACCTTAGGGAATTTGGTCCAGTCCTGATCAGTTTTGCCAAATAATTAACGAACCTGCACGATTCTGGTACGGACGAAGCTGGCTAGCCTCATTAATCTCTCTTATGGAAAACCTAATTAAAACTAATACAACCCAGCTGACCTGCATCAAGTAACATGTCAACCTGATAAATTATTCTATGGAATTCTATTTAACTTAAACTGGGATTTTAACCTGAGCATTCCCTGTTGACATAATTGTTACACGAGCAGTTTTACAGTATCAGCCAATCTGTTGATAAGTTTTGGTTAGCTAAAAGTATATTATATGAATTATCAATTGGCTGCTACATAAAATGAGTATCCAATTTTTTATTTTGACAGGAAAGTAATTAAGTTTTAGTCTCTCAAACAAATAATGAGAGTAGCTCAGTTGGTTTAAATGTGACACATAAAAAAATTAAGTTCTTCTTTAAAGTTTTAAATATACGACACAAATAAATTAATAATAATTTCCAATTAATAGAGCAGGTATAGTAAAAACTGCACAAAAAAATTGGGTTTACGTTAGACACACTGATGAGTGTCATATCAGGTTACCAAACCAATCCGGGCCTGATCTGATTGCCCAAGTCTGGGCTTGATTCGATTACCCAAGTCCAGACCGGAACCGTAATAGGGCTAACCGTATGCAATCCGGACGAAAACTGTTAATTGATCTGATCAATGTCATATCAGGCATATCCGTTTAATCTGGCTCCGTTCGTTACCAAGCCTATTCGAGCCTGATCAGGATGCCAAGTTCGAATTTTTCGGAATTCTTATAGCTCTTAGGACTATAAATACTATTCATTTTAAATATTATAAAATAAGATATTCAGAATAAATCAAAGCTACTATAATAGCTTATCTTTAAATTGCAGAAACATTCATTGCTAAGAATCTAGATCATTTTGGTATTGGGCACAAACACATTTATTATGTTGTGTACCATGGATGCGAGGAAGTATAAACGTGTCTCAGAGTACATGGCACCAACCGAAAAAGGTCATCATAGAGAAATTCAAAGCAATAAAGAAATTTTAAAAAAAGTCGCTCAGACTACACTTTAAGTTCTGTTTCAATCTTAAGAAGTCAACTTTCGTAAAATTAAATACGCAGACATTACTGGAATAACGTGCAATAGTTAAATTTTGTATGTCCGATTGGTACAACATTCTCACAGGTGGATGACAGGAATCAACAGTAGAAAGAGCATGGATAACATACCTTACCACTACTGCTATCTGTTGTAAAGACTAAGTCAAGTTTTCGGTTAAATATCAGACGAACAAGCAAATTATAATACATTTCGGTTACTTCATGACGTTACTAGTCAACATAATCGACCTACCATGGCTTAGTTAATAAACGAAAATTGGAGAAAAGAATAAAGATAAGCCAACACATCTTCAAAAAGTCACAGCTTGTTGCAAATTTTAGGTTGGCGAAATCATTGCGTCTTTTTTTTTTTTTAGAAGTGGAGCTGGAAATTCTATTACGATGGAAAATATTTACGAATGACGCTATCGTGCCATAGCAAACTGCTTATGACCCGAATTGGAAACTATAAATCTAGACGATATGTGCATGTGGGTTGCATCACCTTTCGAATCAATAAGCCACGAATATCGTGCGACTTGGCATAGTTTTACTTCTTTCCTTGAGGCTATATTAAAAGTAGTGGGTGAAGCTGTGCCACAAAACTGCGGTGAGAATATGGCCGAATTTACATTTCACATACAACTGCCATGAGTCAAATAGCATGATTCTATATAGAACTGAAATTTTTTCTCACACAAACAGTCTTTTATTAACTAAAAGCATTGATACATGGGTGGTTCTGAAAACTATCGACGGTTTTGACCCTTTCTATCGCTGTTAGTTTTGACATTACTTTTTTAATACTGATTACTAGTAGAAACTTTACATGTTAATCAGTCGACAAAAACCATTATGTTTTATTATTTCATACATATTTATTCTTCTTCATAGATTGGCTTGATTGTGGAGAAAAAATTCTTGTAAGCATCCCTTATTCATGCAATTAATCATAGGTTTGTCCAAAACAACATTTCAATTCCACACTGTACGACTGTTCAACAAAGCTAAGACACAAATGAGAAATGACAAAAATAGATGACAAAGGGCGGATTGTGTACGAAATGTAATAAAATACATAAAACTACACTTTGAATTTCTCGTGGCAGGAACCCCTCATGGCTCAAGTGTTAAGAGCGGCTGTCCAAATATAATTCATGGAATGGTCATGGTTCAAATCCTAGTACACATTTAGCAAAACAGGTCTGATAAGGCTTTGTATACATCAGGTAGGGGGGTTTCGGAGGTTCTAACCCCTCCATTGGAAATTTTTTAACACAGGCTTTTATTGACAATACATGAAAAGCAAAAACACTTGCGATTCTTCCGAAAAAAAAACCAAAAAATTCACTTTTCATGAAAAGAAAACTTAAAAATTTTATGAAAATACTAAATAAGTAAAAAAGGTATAATAAATTGTACACTTGAAAGTTTAGTTTTGCATGTGTATACCTTTCAAGTGATACCGATTTTGTTGAGATCACTTAAAAGGATCGCAGCTTATACTCGTAGTAATTTTTAGAAAAATCATCCGCAACTTCTAATATTTCACAAAACAGATCCAAGCGAAAATGTCATTGAATATCTTATCTTGGGAGAAGCATAAGAAATTCGAAGTGTTGCTAAGGCTATATTCAAAATTTTTCCCATCTAAATACCTCTTGAAACCTGTTGTGCCCTTGTTAATAAAGTTTTATAAGCTTTTATCTGTTCGTGAACAAATTCTCTGACAACTTTTCGATGCGGTGTCGTCTAAGACCCTACCTTAGACCAACAATATCTGAAGATCAGCTAAACGGATTCGGCTCAATTAGTATATGTGCAACGCGATGTCGAAATTAATGTACAAAGAGCTTTGGACGAGATTTTTTCAGTGACTCGCAGAATAAGCTTCTGACATCATGATAAATAATTACCGAGTCAGGACTTATGGATGTATGTAAGTATATTAAGACAATAAGAAAAAATTGATTTGAAATGTTAAGGTCTCCTAGTCTGGAACGGTTTCATAACCCATAAGGGAAGCTTCTGTAAGGTTTTAGCTAATTTACTAAGAATTAGAGGTCGCGAGTTTCATCTGAAGTGTTCTCAAAAATGATTATTGTCCCTTGATGCTGGTAAAATCAAACAAAATGTAAGTAAACTTTCAGAATACCAGTCAGAGGACAATGTATTTTTTGTATTTATATTGAGCCGCTAAACAAGATAAAATCAGTAATTTGGCCAAAAAACTTTTATTTTTTGTGATATTTACTATTTTGCAAGGAAAAGAAAATTGACAAATAGAAATTTTTGTTTTGTTGACCTGCAAACTAGTCAAAAACTCTTCAGTGGAACTTCAAAGAATTTGGATACAAGGCCCATAAAGAAAATTAAAAGTAAAAAAAGTTACATGCATGTTTTGGTACCAGAAAAATTTAAAAAAAACTCTTTTGTGCCTAAGGACTAGTGAAAAATAATTTTTACATATTTTTGTCTCATGGACTTTAAAATGATGTAACATATATGTATATACGAGTACTATACACACACAAGCATATATGTTTATATAATATATTTATAAAACAATATCTGTATTTTTTGTATGCTTTGTAATCAAAAATATTTTTTTCCCGAACTTCATAGCCTGACATGAAATATACGAGTTAAAAGCCCCCCTAGGATGATTTGTGCGCACGGGCCTGATATATATCGTCACCTAACACCCAAAAAGCCGTATACCGGAGAAATAAAAAACGTTGTATGCTGGAAAAATATGTTGTTATGTATTTCTTATTTAAAAGATTGAAAAGAGTTTTACTTAGTTATCTAAAGAATTCAAATATTGTGTTTCATATCTTTAACATACTAAAGTGTAACGTTTATTTGTTATATGAAACTCAAAAACTTGTTGTTACGGCTTCCCTAATTTCGTTGATAAAATTTATATTATTGGACATATGATCAAAAATTTTATATGGATATAAGCTTTAGTCAAATGCATCATAATCAGAGCTTGAAATAAACTTTACGAGAGAAAACTAAAGATTTTCACAATAAAATCCAAAAGCAAATACTTAACAAGTTTCTAAAATGAATAAATTTATAATTACTCACTCAAGGAGGTCTCTTAAAAGAGTGTTTTGGATCCATTTTTCGAAAAAACTATTATTGCACGAAGCGATAGGAAAATGCTAAAAATGGATTTTGGAAGGAACTAAGGAGGTCTCCAACTCTCTCCTAAAGGGGTGTTTTGGACCAATATCACATGTTTACAAATAGATTTTTTTTCCTGTGGCATTGAGGAGACACCAGTTCAAAACGAGGTCTGGAATTAATTTCAGCTGATTGTTACCAATTTTCTTGGGAATTATAAAAGCCTTGTATATGAGGTCAATATTACCGATTTACTGAAGAGTTACAACAATATGGGCCCAACTAAATTGGTATTTCATTATTGTTCATCTTTTAGTGTATTCTTTTTCCCACTTTATTTATTTATATCAGTCGCAAATATGTCTCTAAAAATTATTTTATTGCATTCGAATATGAATTTCTTTCCGAACAACCTTGGTGACGTAAATAACGAACACGGCGACAGATTTCACCAACAAATTAAGATCATTGAGCGGCGCTATCAAGGGTTTTCGGATGAAGCAACGTTGGGAGACTACGAATGGTTCCTCACAAGAGAAACGGATCTCAAAAGCAACCGAAGACCAAACGCGAGCCACAACTATTTCTAACTTGGTATCGTATGTTATTATGGTTTGCGATAGCCTGTGCTCGTTTGAGCAAATTAGTACCACTTTTAGAACCTAGTTCCTTTTCCACAGTAACTAGTGTCATATTTGTTGTTTTTTTGGCTGTCGGAGGCTTTAAACAATCTTATTATAATATTCTGAAAAATATAGAGAATGTATTGCAAGTGATTAAACTCAACAAATTGTCGAAAAAATTAATATATTCAGAGAATGTGGGACTTGGATTTATTCATTCAATCGCTCCTACATTTGTCAACGGTTGATTTTCTTCTAGTCAGTTTTATTTTTTGCGCAAAAGTATCAGTTCAACGTCTGTATGTGAAGTAAAATCATAGTTTTTCATCGATTTCTATTTTTTCGTTTCCACAAAATTTATATTTTTTAAATCTGACTTACTTTCATCGATATCTTTTTAATCTCTTGATCAATTGAGGATCCAATTATTTGCCTTTGTTTGTCAATATTCTATCTTATATTTGGATAATCAAATTGGATATTTCTATCTCGAGATATGATTTGTAAAGAAAAAAGAAGTCGAAAAATTGAAAACATTATAGCATCTCAAAAACTGTTGTATAAAAAAAATTTAACCTTGATTTTCGAATTCAGCGGGAAAATTACCTAAGAAAAGTCACCTCTCATTAGAGGAGAGCTGGGCCTCGCGTCGTAGACGCTAATATCACAACTTTTTATTTCTTTTTCAGTACTTAAAAGAAATTTGACGGTAAAAGGTTAAGAATAAAACTATTTGCTGTTGTATTGAAAAGAAAAAATGAAAACACAGCCAAAGGAACAGTTTTTATTATGTGGCTTATTGGTTTCAATGATGCTAATGATTTCCATTAAATATTTCGCATTATCGCCAACAGCATCGTGGATCAGACATGCAACCTCTTCGTATTTTAAACACCTTTATTCCAGATAAGTTTTTCGCTAAATGTTGTTTATGATTTGTTGATATGTTGTAATATATTGAAGTCATATATTTCAAAGACTTTCTACGAAAGGGCAGTAGCTTGCAGGCCTTCTAGCAGGCCTTCCTTGGTAAGATTAAGGCCTTGCCACCTCCTTTCAAACTTATTTTCTTTTTTATATGAAACGTCCCGATAAAACAGGAATTCTTTAGCAGGCCTGATAGAAAAACTCTTCAAGCAGGTCTTCCTATATCGTTTGCGTCAAGAGCCCTTCTAAGAGCGCTTAGAAGGGGTCACAGAAGTACTTTGAAAAACTGAAATCTTAATACGTCGTGGGACTCTATTAGTTAAATGTTGATTTTTATCTGCGTCAACCTCCCTTGCGTTGATATTTTTAATGTTTATTTTCTGTGACGTTTTCTTAATTTATAATTTGACATTGAATACACAACACTCTAACACTTTAACATAACATGAAACAGAAGACCAGCCTAGCAACATGCACACCGTTCCTTACTTCTAACCATTTATCTACTTTTGATGTCGTATAAGTACAATGCAATGACAAAAAAGTATAGTCGAATCATAAAACAGTGCAATACATGAAATAAAAAAATACATGAAGTCCTTCTTTTTTGCCTTCTAATATGAGGCCTTATAGCACTGCTGCTGTGGGAAGGCCTTATAGCACTGCTGCTGTGGGAAGGCATAATAGCACGCCTGCTGTGGTAAGGCATAGTAGCATTTCATGAGTATACACTCAATGCAGTGTAACTTTTCTGCTACTTATAAAATTTACTTATTGTTAATATTGACAGATTGTAAATAAAAACAAAAATCATAGTAAAAAAAAAAAATTTTTTTTTGTTATTTGCATGAAAATTTAGTTTTGAGAAGGCCTCTTACAATCGGAGCAGTGCTAGCAGGCCTTCTCCGGAGAAGGCCTTGTTCAATTGCCTGCTGGGAACCTGTTAGCTACATATACATATATTAGCTACATATATGTAGCTACATATACAATATATATAAATATTAGCTATAGCTATAGCTCTTTGATAGTTTAATGTTACCTATGTAGTCAACAAGACGGTGAATGACAAAAATATGAGCTGATAAATTGAAGTTTTGCTGTGCTGAAAATGCACCAAATGTGCCGAATGTAGGCACTGGCGAAAGTTTTTTTTACGCAAATGTACTGAAAGAAGTAAAAATGTACCGAAAATACCATCACTGATGCTGCCATCTTGATGTTGGAGTTGGAAACTTTTCAAACAACCCTCGTTTAAGGCTATTGTTGAAATCAATACGTAGATGATTTATTGTTCTGTAAAAATAGGAATTGAAATTGCTCTCACAAGGCTTGAGGCTTTCAAAATGAAATATTGTGTGACCATACGGTTAATCTAATCGGCAAAAAAATAATATAGTAACCATTTTAAAAAAAATGTAATTCTCTAAAAACAAATTCCTCAGAGCCAAACTTAAATTTTACAACATAAATGCTCTTGTAGAAGATATTGACTATGCTTTTAATTACAAGTCAGAATCATTAAGTATGTGTTCATCATGGTTCAGCCTCTACACCAGGGTCGGCAAAGCAATAATACTTTCTCTTTCTCTCTTGTGCGGCAGAATACCGATCACTCTTCTATACCTTGAGGATCATCAATCTCACACTTTCAACTAACAATATTGTTTTTAAAAATTTAAATTTCTTAAAATGCATATTAAAATTTTTTGTTTCCGATTTTATCAACCATATGGCTACATAAATCAAGTAATGCTAATTTGTGACTAGAAGTAACTAAAAGTACCATTTGTCAACCCTTGTATCATTTTTAAAGAACGATAAATTTTCAAAGATATTATATTAATGGCAGCCTTATATCTTAAAATTTAGTTCTGATTTCCTCAATGATTTCATGTTCACCAATTTCTTTTTACTTATACGCGAAAAAATTATACACAAACAAAAAGAACACCCTAAGTACAAGTTGCATTAATTTTTTTTATGACTTTTTGATTAAATTGTTTGTTTCACACGAAATTTTGATTGACATGCGTAAATTCAGAGACAGTATTAAAAGGTAAAAATATGGCCAAGATGTTGGACAGTGTACCTACTAAAATTGTACAAACGTTTTTGTTAAGAGCCCTACGTTTTGAATAAATGCATATTATATCAGCACCGCATAATGGTTTTTCCCGCCCATTCTCCAGCAAAACTTCAACAAGTCATAATTATTTTTGGATATTTACTTTTTTTTTCGATGACACTGTTTTTCTTTTTTTTGCTTATCAATATTAAAATCAGTGTTGACTCTACCTCTACAAACTTTTCTTGTGCTGCGGTGCAACGGGTAAAGTTGATGACATCTTTTTGCTAATGAAAAATAAAAACTTAAGTTTCCCTTACGAAACTTTCGTCCCCAAAAGTTGCCGCCCTTTCGCCTCATGGCCTTTGGCCGTATTGCGCCTCTGTGTGTATTTATATATAAACATATGGATAAGGAAAGCAAGTAGAGGTTAATTTTTATGATAGGAGATTATTAAACTATTTTTATTATAAGTAAATGTAGTTTTTTAGGAAAGGAAAATTAAAATAATTTCATATACATCAAATGTATGCATCGTACACATTTTGCGACACTATCTAAATATTTATGAGATAATGTGTCATTTATACAACAAAAGTATAAAACTTGTAAGCAACAGCATTTTGCAACAGAATAAAATAAAAACCCATTCACATTGTTCTCTTTAAAGTAAATTTGCTCTGATACTTCGAAATTGTTATCGAAACTGAACATTTATATTTATACAAATTACGTTTGCTCTGCCCCCATAATTTTAAAAGTTGACTATTGTGTTTCATGTGAACTTTTAATATATGGGATATATAAACCTTTAACGCATATATACTACACCTCAGTCGAAAAAAAATTTTGCTGATATAAATAGATAGACTTATTAACACATTTGTTTTAATATCTAATTCAGACAAGAAATGGTGACGTCATATAGGTATCCCACATAATGGAATATTTTGTTTCAAATAAATAAAAATTGAAAACTTTATTATTGATATATAACACTACACCAGCTTTTTATTATGTTGTCCTTATATGGTTCATATAACCCTGCATAAATATGTATTACTCGTATTGTCATAAGTTTTTCAAAATGCACACTTACTTTCACCCAACAAAAAAGCCTTCGTTCCTAACCACTGATCACAAACTAAATAGAAAAATTGCTCATTCATAATCAAGAGTGGAACTAATAAGAAAATGTTTCCAACATTTAAAAATACACACATTTTTCATGGTTCGTGTGTGTTTTTGCGTAAATTTTTCTCTTACGTTCTCTTTTTAAAGCTGCTGAAGAGTACATTGATTTAAAGTTCTAGTTTTTCTTTGTAAGAAACCTACATTATTTTTCGTTACAGTAACCATATATTTTGAAGCTTTTTTGCATCAAAGCACGAAGATCGACAGTTTAATGTTAATTTTCTAGCAAGAGAGCATCCTTATGTTATTAATTAATACTTACATAAACGTACACATTAGGGTGGGTCAAAAAAATCAAATATTTTTTTTTGGATCCGACACACATAAACTAGTTCCTAGGTACCTCTAGAAAAGGACAAAAAAGGTCCCAATAGGCATTGGGATTCTACTGCAAATATCTTCTAAATGGTTAGAGTAATTGATTAACTACATGAGAACTTTTTTGTAGAGCGTTCAGTTTCCTATAGAAATAATTGAAGGTCATTTGATAATAATTATTTTTTAGTAAGTTACAAAATTAAAAACAAAAAAACAATTTTCCTTAAAATACTTCAATCTTTGACCTTGAATATCTTTCAAATGGTAAGATAAATGAATTAAGTGTACAAGCGTTTAATTTCCTACAAATATTGACAATGCAACTGGTTTAACAATCTATTGGGTTTAAGATATGACCATTTTTATATGAGACTAAATTAAAAATGGAAAACTATGATGAGCATAATCTTCCAGTTAATATTAAGAGCTCAAATGTGGTAAGTACTTTCTAGAGGTACCTAGGAACTAGTTTTCGTGTGTCGGATCCAAAAAAAAAGTATTTGATTTTCTTGACCCACCCTAATACACATGTATGTACAGGTAAACCTTTTTAAGTGGGATCTGGAGAACTGGGAAAACTCTATAAGTAGGAACTTTTTTGGGGTCCCTTCATTTTTGCGAACAAAAAGTGAGAAAAATGCAATCTCTGTAAAATTGTACATTACCTCGAAGTGAAATTATTTAATCAGATCCTCAAAAAAAGTTGTAGTTTCCTGTTTTTATTTGAAATCAAATCGTAGTAACCTTTTGTACTCAGTTCAAATTATTTCATTTGAGCGCAATTCAGTTTCGTTATACGCGCTTAAAGAGTCAAACGTAAAAATATTTGTTCAAAATGTCAAAGCGAAAATTAAACACCTTGTCAATTAGTGAAAAACTGAAATTAGTGACAGCACATGAAAAAGGCAAGTCGGTAGAAGAACTATTGCCAAAATCAACATTTACTGAATTATTCAGGACAAAGAAAATATTCAATCCAAATGCGCTGAAAATCAAGGCAAGCAGAAAAGATTGCGTTGAACTTGAGAAATGTCTCGTGATGTGGATCAAACAATGTTTAAGTAACAATGTGCCAATCAATGGACTATTGATAAAACAAAAAGATACCGATTTTGCGAAGAGATTAAAAATGCAGGATTTTGTTGTGAGCAACGGTTGGTTCGATGGATTCAAGAAGCGAAATGATTTGGCTTTTAAGAAGGTTTGTGGTGAAAGTGGATGAAAGACCTTCCTGAAATCTTGAGTGATTATTCCTCAGAGGTTATTTTTAATGCCGATAAAACTAATCTACTTTTTAAATGTCTTCCAAATAAAACGATATCGTTCAAAGGCGAGCAGTGCCATGGTGGGAAGCTCAGCACGGACCGTGTAACCACACTCTTATGTGCTAATATGTCTGGAGCTGAAAAGTAACCTCTTCTCCTGATCGGAAAATCACAAAAGCCCAGATGTTTTAAGGGCGTAACAAATTTACCAGTTCACTACAAAAATAACAGAAAAGCATGGATGACTTAAGAGATTTTCTCAGATTGGCTCCAATCTGTTGGTAAAAAAATTAAAATACAGAAAATAAAAATTGTCATTTTCTTAGACAACTGTACTGCACATATGAAGATGCTTAAACTTAACAACGTAAAACTTATTTATTTACAGTACAGGACCGAGGTCATTCGTTACATAATGCGAACTTTGGAATTAAATGAAAGCCCGGAAATAAACATATTGCAAGGAATGAGATTCTCCAGAAAGACTTGGTACTCCGTCAGCCAGACCACCATTGCCAACTGTTTTACCAAGTCTTTACTTCCCTTGAGGAGAACAAGATGAATATGATATCATTGAAGGTTGCCAAACTTCAACTGTACAAGATCCAGAAATCAACAAAGACAGTTCTGAAGAAGTACAAATACATTTTGAAAGGTCGACCAATGCTGATGACAGTATTTTTGACAAGATTTATGATATAGAAAAAAATATTTCTCTTAATAACAATAAAAAAAAGCAAAATGACAGACTTTTCCAAATGAAAATGTATTCTTTTAACGTAAAGTTTTTCTTTCTTTGTATTTATTTTGGTATTGAACTCATTTGTATTTTTTTTCGCTTAGTATAATATATAATGCTGAAGATTATTTAAAAATCTGTGTAAGTTAATTGTCTTTCAATTCTACCTCTTTAAATGAGATAAAGGCTTCTTCGACCTGACTAAGTGGGAAACTATATAAATGAGAATCTTCTATAAGTGAGAAAAAATTGTTGTCCCTTGCAATCACACTTAGCCAGGTTTGACTGTATTTGGCAACGTAAATAAGAAGGGCTCGTACACATATGTTGGAGATGTTTGAAGTTTTATAAATAATGGACAACAACTTTTTTCATTAACAAGAACTTCCTTTACCAAAATAAGTACAACATAATGATATAAAATTTTAGATTTAATTGTTAATAATAAAATAATCATTTTAAAACGAATGCGTAAGACAAGTGGTGTAGGCGAATTATTAAATCATAGAATTTTGGATTCATAGCTTTAAAACTTTGTCAAAGATTCAAATTTTAATAAGTACTGGATCACTCTTTTCATATATGAAGATTAGGGTGTTTATTTTGAAAATTTTGCGGTATTTCTTTAGTTTTTTCATCTTTGTACCATTGGGCTTAAAAATACTTCACACAAAATTGTGGCCGAAATTTTGTGAGAATTATAATGAATTGTGAAAGCACCCGAAAAGCGAGTGTGTGTGTGTTGAACACACTAAACAGATCTGAATGTTAGAGTCGGTTTGTGGTTTTTCTAAATTCGAATTCTTTTTTGCAAACAACTCAGTGGGTCACAGTTTTACTTTTATTATTATGATTATATGTTTTATTTATTTTAAATGTGGATAATTTTCAAAAAATCATCTCGTTTCGATCGAAAAAAATCGCAAAAACATTGTGTTTTGGGGTTGAACACTTGAAAGTGATCATTATGTAAAGGGTGGTCCCTTCCCAACTGGGTCGTTTTGACAGCTGTCATGTGTCAAATGGCATGTCCATATGACATTTGTGTTCAGTATTCAATACGACTCAATAATAAATAAGACTTAACCAAAATAGACGTTCGAGTATATGTAAGCCAATGGTAATAGCCAAAATAAACAATCGTAACTGAAATTTTGTTTCTTAAAGTTTTATCTTAAAATTTGGGAATAATGTAAACAGTTTATGTATGTACCTATTTATTATTTCAATCAAGTTTATTAAATTCTCAGTAATTTCACGCATTTTTTGCCTTTGGCACAAAATTTTTGGTTTACTAAAATATTTTTTATCTATGGGATTGCAGAACAGCTGATCTGTTTCGATTCGTTTGCTAACGTAGCATTTTGGATTAAATGTCAAAACAGACGTAACGAGTACAAACGTTCGTTCAGCTGCTATCGTCTCGTCACGTCTATTTTGGTTAAGGCCATAGAGTTACTTCTGAACAGTTCGTTAAGCACAGCCTGCGCTTTTTAAAATTATAATCCTTACACATAAGTTCGGCTTTTTTATGAAAAAAACACCACATGCTCAAGTAATGTTGCTATTGTAATAGTAATAGCAGTTTTTGTTATAATCCATAAGTTCAAAAAAAGAATTGAACTAGTTTTTTTTTTCCGGTAAAAAAGGTTAATTCTAAAAATTTAGTACAAATTTTAAATCGTTTTAGAGAGAATGCATTGAGCCTGCTAACATGTTAATAAAATAATAAGTCAATAACGCATTTTTTGAAAAAAAAAACGGTTTGGTCAAAATTTCTGTGCACATACAGAGCTGTCAGTATTGAGAATGGGTATGCGATACAAGATATTATTGATTGTGGAAAATTGCCGCTCCCAGAAAAGTGAGGCCCGGGGCGGGCCGCCCCCCACACTACGCCGCTGTGCGGAATAAATATATAGATTGAATTTTTTAAGACTAATTTAGCTTATAACGCATTTGAATTTCATTTTAAGCTTTTTTGATACTTTACATTTTAATTTTTGAAATATGTATATATTGCCGACGTTTCGTCAATAATTTGGCAACTTTTTCAAGGCTGTCTTTTTTTAAAAAAAAGAAGAGAAAATTATTAAAAAAGTCACAAGCAAAAAGAAGAAGAGCAAGAAAAGAAACATATACATTGCTTAAAATTAATAACACATTAATTTTTGTCATAGACTAATCTAGACCGGAAACTCTTGTTCTTCTTCTTACGTATTGATTGTCAAACATTTTGAGATACAAAGGTACCGTATGTTAAAAAATCAATTTACACGGAATCGCACCATTTTTTTCAGGGAAATTTGATATTGATTATGATGAATTTGTTTAAATCAATAAAAACGAAAATTGTGTGCATATAACAGAATTATTTGGTTGTTGTTTAATTTTTTGAACTTAAGGTCAGGTGATATATGGAAAAAATATCAATAGAAAGTCGATAATCTCTTATTTCTGTGCGAAATTATTCTTTGAGATGTCATAAAACAGTGTCTGTCAACGTGAGTATTGAAAAAATTTAAAACTTTCACGTATAAGGATATACATGTAAGCACAAATGTACATTTTTACCGGTTAAGGACTATTTTGTGATACATAAATACTTTATGCCTGAAACAATTCAGCGTGATTCTGTTATATTTATTAATTAATTATAAATTGTAAATAACACACAATGGTATACTCGATGCAGGCAACTATATTAAAGGATTATAAAAAATTAGCATTAGCTTGACTTTGAATTACATTATTAAATATATTTACTTGTTCAGGCTATCGTTATGAACTCTATTGTGCAACGAACTCTTCACACAGTGCACAATTTTTTGTAGCATTCAAGAACAACGAGCTTGGGAGTTGAATCAGCTACGCTTGACGTTGGAACCAGCTAATTTAAACAGCGTACCCGAACAAGCAGTGTGAGTAGATCTTTAGATTTTAAAATTGATTTATGAAATAAAAAACTTTATTTTCTAGATGGATCATAGTGTTATTGTTTCGGACTACGCTGCTATGGATCGTGTGCTTAAGGGGGGTAAGGTATTAAAATTTTATTTTTTGCATTTTTTAAAAATTTTTTAATTGCATGCATAATATTTTAAGAATATTGTGTTACGAGTATTTTGATACCTGTCGGATGAACGTTTTATACCAGATTTTTTAGTGTTCAAAACTTTAAAGCGTTTTCCCCATAACTCACGTTTTCGAAGTCGGTGCCCCTCATAGCTTTAAAACTACTACACCGATCCTTTAGAAATGTTGAACCCTATTTCTGTACATAATTTAAGAGGTAACGCTGGAGAGTTTTTTCAACTTTGTTAAAATTTTTTTTTACAATAACAAATTAGCCGATTTTTTTCGCAAAAAATAGCGATTTCCCTTCAAAGTGTTCCAAAAAAGTGAAAAATTAAAATTTCGAAAAACCCACCCAGCGTTACCTGGGGAAAACTATTATCTAACGAATAACTTTGATATTTTGATTTCAGATGATTATTATAATTATACTTTTTTTCCGAGACACGTCCGAATAATTGCTGCCATTGCCGTGTTTTTTTAATATTTCAAAATCAATTCTTCAAATGTCATACTTTCATGTACTATTGGTTTCAATAAAGAGATTAAAGAGAACTAAGTCGTCACAAAAACATGCCTTTCTTCGTACGAATTAACCTAACCCCCCCTTAAGGAGGAACGTTCTTATATTTTAAATATTATAAAACAGATTAAGAAGGCAGGATGTACTAGGAAGTTGCTCGCTCTTTGCATGATGCGCTCTGTGTTGTACGTTGCTTGGTGAAGCAACGTGCCCCAATTGTTTGTGACGGTGCATCGGAAATTGAAATGGCTTTACAATTGGCTGCACATTCGCAAACTGTTGAGGGTGTTGATGCATATTGTTTCCGTGCCTTTGCTGATGCAATTGAAGTTATTACATCAACATTGGCTGAGAATGCTGGTCTTAATCCAATTGAAACAGTGACTGAGCTAAGAAATCGTCATGCTCAAGGCGAAAAGAATGGTGGTATTAAAAATGTTGTACAGCCACTGTTAGTCAGTATTTTGGCAATTTCTTTGGCTACGGAAACAATTTGTTCAATTTTGAAAATTGATGATAATGTAAGTTTTTAATGTAATTTCTTTTGCGTTTACAAAATAACATTTTTTCTTTTTTTAGGTCAGCAGTATGGGTTAAGTGCTTACATTTTCTTTACTGCGTTCTATGTTTCATACTTAAGCGGATCACCATTCATCGTCGTTTAATATTTGATTCCCAACTTGAACTATTGCACCACATTGGCTAATTTCATTGCAAATTTAATATGATGTTTTAATAGAAAACTAAATTAAAACATATTTTTCCACACAATTTATAAACAACTAAAAAGTAATGAGATTGAATTTCGATTTCTTAAAATAAATAACAAGGAATTAAATTGTTTGACAGATGTAATTTTATTTGAACAAGTTCATACCAAAAGATTTCAAGAATAGAGTTGTACTACAGTGATGAAGTCATATATATTTAGATTAGAACGATACAAATAAAATAAGACTAATATTCAAAGCAAATGAGAAAATTTTTGAGGAATGTGGCCATTCAAAAAGAAATCAACCATTTATTTTTAAGTTATCGATTGTTTGATGAGCCAAAGATTTATTTCAAGATAGATTTGGCTTCCAATTGATACTTGAAAAATTAGAAAGATTATGTTACCAATATTTGATCGATAAAGTCGACTTTCGATTACTATCTGCGCCATGTAATTGTTTGATATCAAAAGTTATTCCTATGTGATGCTCAGCCACCTTGGTTGAGGTTCCTTTACAAGTCCTTGTAAAGGAAACTTGTTTCATGAATCTTTACGATCAAAATATCATATGACCCAGACTTTATACAATATACCATGGTTTAATATTCACCTACTTTTTAAAACCTTTACTTTAAAAATACTGTAATTCGGTAGGTTTTGATCAATATAGAAAAATTTTAAACTGAATATAAGTATCGGTAAAGGTATTCAAAAACTAGGTCAATCTTTTGAAAAGCACAACTGCTTTTTCGTCTGAACAAAATTTTTTGCATTTATTACAGATTGTTTACAAAAAGAGGAAGAAACAGCAATGGATTTAAACTAAAGTAACCAAATTCTTCAAATAAACTTAATTTTGATGGACTAATTTTATATGTATATATATATATATTCACTTGGAAAAAATTTTATAAGGCCAGATATGATTTTAAAGAATTTTAGGCCATGTTTTTGCGAGCATTATTCATATTTAGGTTTTGCTTCGCAATTCATTCATGTGAAATCGTAATTGGAACAAGTTAATTTCGATTCGTTGATGGTTAAAAACTGTCCCTAGTTTTGATATCACTAAATTTTACACATGTCAGACTAAATCCAAAATTTCCAAGGATTTTTATTATAAATAGTGATTATTATATCTCTTAAATAAAATCAAATACATATTCCGCCTTGGAATAATACGAGTACCAAAAACCTAATAGAATAAGACATTTTGAAATAGATTACGCTTTAACTCCATAAGCTTCTGGCATACGCTCAATCGCATATTTATGCGCTGCCACATACATTAGCGGCACACCGGGGATTTTGCGTATGCGATTTCTAAGATCTTTATCATTGATAGCGACAATATAACACTTTATTATAACGCTATTAATCAACTCCAGCGAAACTTTGACTGCCCTCAATGGCTTTTATAAGCTTATCCTTAAGTTGTAGGTAACCTTCATAAGATGGCAAATCCAAGCGATTAAAACTGTTTTAAACAAAAAAAATAATGACAAATTAAAAAAATCTATAAGAATTCAGATATCTTACCATGTGTGCGCTCGTGGGAAATTATTTGGTGTACCCCATTTTTCAATGGTAAAAATTTGTGGCCTATTTGAACCGTATAGCTCTTTAAAACCATTCATTGGCGCACGAGAAGTGCCGGTTACAAATTGCAGCAATCTTGAAAGTACAGCACTCCAAAACCATGAATAATGATATGATTCATATGGTTATCATCCTTATACAAAGTACTTTCACTCCAATCTTTTGCATTAATATTTTGTATGCCACACATGAGCAACTCCAACTCATGCTCATCAAATATTTTGAGCAAATTAAGTGGTATAATCGAACCAAATCCATCAAGAAACGCAGACATTTGTTCTTTGACACGAGCAACAAAACGCCACTCAATGACGAGTCTGAAATAAAATATTTTTTTTAGTGTACTACACTCATACACGTAACTTTTACATACTTTATGTATTCATCTTTATTTTCATTGGTCACATCAATATTGGCACCACAAGTCTTCAGCTCGTGTTGACTTTTATGACCGAATGTATCTTCATATATCTTCGACGAATAATAGCTTATTTTTATCAAAAATTGTTAAATAATATATAACTAAATAATTTTAGGAATCTCCTTTCAACACGTCCAAAATGTTTGAGAAATTTTACAGCTTGAAAATAGCCAGATTTTTTTTTTTTGTTTTTAAAAATTGAAACATAATATTAGTCCTAACGTTTTCTTAAACATTTTATTATGGTTTTATTTACAAAAAATACGAGATTTTTGCATTTCAATCTTTTGAGGACTTATAAATTCCCTAATTTATGGAAAAATATTCCCTAGGTGCCACACTCACACGAGCGAACTCACCGCATATGCAGGGCCGTAGCTAGAACCTTGGGGGCCGTGGGGCAACAAGTAAATTTGGGGCCCCCCATACGAAAACCTTTTTTCAAATTTTAAAGTACCCCTACACCAGTGTTCGTAGATTGTAGTAGAATTTCTATAGAATTATAAGCAGAATTCCACTACAATCTACGAACACTGACCTACACTGGGATAGATGATACATAGGGAATTTCCGGTTACTGGAACCGTTTTTCCCAGTGTGAGATTTATCATATGTAGAACGTCTGAATTTCCAAGGAAACATCTTTTAGAACGCATCAAGTTCCATGAAAATTCCCAGGCCCACGCTCTGTCTTGCATCGTTTACGAGCAGTGGCAAAAACACGGAACGTTGGACGAAGCTCTTGAAGAGGATTTTAAAAAATTTCATAATTTTTGGCACAAGGTACTTGAAAGAGTTTTAGATGTCACGTTAATGCTTGCCACGTGCAATTTAGCTTTTCGAGGACAAGGTCATAAAGTCTGGGATAGTAATAAAGGAAATTTCTTGTCCATAATAGAATTATTAGCGAAATACGACGATATACGAAATACGAAAATCTATTGGAGAATCCTGATCGATCGGTAACATACTTAAGTCCTTGTATTCAAAATGAACTCATTTCTCTTCTTGCTAAACAAGTTCATGATTCCATCGTTTCTGAGTTGCAAAAAGCTCTTTTTTTCTCGGTGATTATGGAGCCAACTTAAGATAGTAGCAAGATAGATCAATTAAGCGAAGTTTTTCATTGTGTCAAAACTGTTTCTAATGAGAGAGGAAAACCGTCTGAGTTAGAAATTTGTGAAACTATTACAGCGTTCACTGAAGTTAGAAATCAATATGCCGATGGCCTTTCGAATCTCATTATATCATCAATCAAACAGAAAGGTTTAAATGCTCAAAAATTGCTTAGACAAGGTAGCACCCCATGGTTTGTTTGTTCATTGCGCCATTCACAATTTGAATCTTTTTTTGAAAGATACTGTTCGAGAAAACTCTGAAATCGCCCGTTTCTATGATATTGTACAAGATATTTACAATTTTTTCGGCAAGAGTATCGTACGATGGCAAGATTTGCAAACACCGACAGAAGAACAAAACATCTCCAAAACAACCATAAATATATTGAAGCCAACACGTTTTTCAGGCACCCATGACTCGATTTACGCGCGAGTAAGAAGTCTAGCGAGAGAAACGAAGCGTTGGGACTGCAAAAACATGTTGAATCTCTTTTGTGCAAAGTTTTAGAAAAAATTAATATTGTGTCAAAAGCTCTTCAAACAGAAACGACAGATTTGATGACACGAGTTATGGGAAAATGCACATAGCGAAGTTTCTTCCATGCGACAATCGTTCGAAGAATTTGTAACGGAAGTATGCGATTTGTGTTTGAAACTTGGTATTCCTTCACAGTTTTTAGAAAAAAAAGTGCACAGAAAACGAAAAAAACATTTTGATGAACTATGTGTAGATAAAAGACTTTCGGATCCTAAGGAAAACTTCGCAGTGACTGTTTTTTATCCTTTAGTGGACACGATTTGTTTTCAACTAAAGTACCGATTCGAAGGTATGAAATCTGTTCTGGACGTCTACAAAATTGTTCAACCAAAATTCATAACCAATGCCATTAACGAAGAAATTTCAGAAAATTTTCCATGATCACATTTCTTCCTCATTTCCATCGCAGTTACTCCCTTTGCGATCAGCGTTCAGGAAAAAAATGAGTCAGATTGACAGTGTAAAACAACTTGCCGAAATAATCATAATTGAAAACAGTTCCGTGACGTCAAGTTATTCTGATGTATGCACTGCTTGTATTATGTTTCTAACACTTCCTGTCACAGTTGCAACGGCAGAAAGATCTTTTTCGAAATTGAAAATGATAAAAAATTATTTGAGAAGCTCTATGGGGCAAGAGCGATTGTGTGGAATTGTTTTGTTGCATACAGACGCATATTGTTTGTGCTCCGCGTTTTTTTGCTATTTTGAGTCGATTAAACTAGCACGGAGTACCGGTAACTGGTGTTAAATTGTAACCAGAAGTGAACTATTGCAATTCCGCGAGTTAGTGGTCTCATAATTCTTTTTACCGCACTTTATTTGCTAAATTAAAACTTTTTGCTCAATGCTAAAGAAAATACAATACAAATTTATTTTCCACGCTCGAAATTGTAAATTAACGTCTGTTGCAAAGCAACATTTTTTTCATTAGCATTGTCTCTGGTTTCTAGCGAGCATGAATTGAAAATCCAGTCTGATAACAATCAAAATGAAAATGATTGACACATGTGCTACACTCAATCAGAACCCCTTTGGCGGCCCCATTCCATATGAGGCAATTTTTGCTGCACCTGAAGGCAACATGAAAAATTGGTGAACCTTAATACCTCAGTTCTAGAAACTCTCGCTTTTTGCGAAATTTTAACACATTCGGTGTCCTAATTAGCAAAAAATTTAAGAGTCGTCGTGTGCAAGTCACTATTTTTTAGTTTCTGCTGTCAAGAAAGAAGATTCTAGATATTTGACTTTTTTTATTAGCTTTAAAGATCGCACTCAAAGGTATTAAAATGAGTGGAGAGTCTCAGAGAGTTTGGCGTCGGTCTCTATTAAATTCTGAGAGTCAATGAGCATCGAAGCAACATGGCGAGTAATTGGCGCCATCTAAATACTTGGCACTGACACAGTTCACCCTCTGGAAAGAGTTGTCGGGGTTAACGACCCTGTGCACCCTAGTGAATCCATGAGACGTCTGACCCAAAGTGGGCGGCTTCGTGGTCAGCGCCTGGTTCACATTAGGCGGTGAGATACAAAACACCAGTTTGTGTCTGTATTTAAAGTGAGAGGCTACAAAAGGCGTTCCAGGTTAGAGGTGGTCTGCATAAAAGTGCATCTGGTAACTAATTGTTACGAATTGTATGAAACAACGCAACAATTTTCTTTGTCAACTACCATGAATCCTAAAACGTTGGTATATAGTAATATAACTCTCCAGGTGGTATCACCATACCAGGAAGTCTACATAGGACTTGGAAGTGCAAAATTCATGTTTAATTGATGAAGATTCAATTGCAATAGAAACTGAAACAAATCTCAGAAATTCCAAAAACTTAATTCTCGAAAACAACATTTTCTCGATGAAACACAATATACGTTTCGATTATTGGAACGTTCGGACAGTCAACGATATTGGAAAGATGCAAGAAGCGGCAAACGAATTAAAAAGGCTCAACATGAGATGTCTGAATTTAGATGGAACGGTTCAGGTGAACTGACCATCAGCTCTGGTGAACAGTCTTTAATTTCTGGCAAACCAGAAAACGACATACTCCGTGACGCAGTCGGACTACTTCTCAATAAACGGGTCGCAAAATCATAAATGAAATGGCAACCTATAAATGACAGAATAATGTGAGCTCGTTTCAAAAGCAGAGCTAGAAACGTGACAGTAATACAAATTTTTGCTCCAATCGAATCGCTTTATAGCCAACTAATAGCTACTGTAAATTCTTCTTATAAGTAAGAAGGATATACTTATAGCTATGAGCGACTTCCGCGCTAAAGTGAGATTCATCAACAATATCCTCAACCACATTATGGGTCGCCATGGCGTTCGCACCAGAAATGAAAACGGTAAACTACTAACCCAATTCTGCAGTGACGCAAGCCTTACTATTGGAGGGACATTACTCCAGAGAGCATGAAAAAATAGCCTTATTAACGTGAAAGTCGGGAGAAACGCCGACATCAGCTCAGATTTCCACCTCGTCGTAGCTTCTCTTCTGTTCAAAATAGTGTACATCGAACAGACCCATGTAGATACCAAAACACTCTCCCTATGTAAACTCAAGGATTCCTGCTTTCGAAAAAGCTTTACCGACAAAGTGAAAAGGCTCAGCGATACTAACTGCTGGAGCTCAATAGAATCTAAATGGAAAAACATCAAGTCGTCATTTATTACTGCGAGGAGATCATATTTGGCCTTACCCTACAGAGCAGAAATCCTTGGATGAGTGACGCTACCTGAGATATCGAAAAAAGGAGAGCTAAACGCGCAAGAGACGAAACGCGAGCAAAAGACCAGAGGTAAGATGACACAAATATATGACGTCTTTAATAAGAAAGTAAAAGCCTCCTGCAAAAAGGATATACGAGAACTATTCAACAACCTCGCAACCAAATCTCAACAAGCTGCAGCGATAACTCGCAAGATGGCTGGTAACAAATTCCGGCAAAATCGACCAATCAAAAGTAAAAACGGGAGTCAATTGACAATTACAGATGACCTGATAATCCGTTGAAAATATGATTTCTTGGAGACTATCAGCCGTCCATCTCCGAAATGTTCAAAGCTTCCCAATAGTTCACCGCTTCCCAATAGTTCACCGCTGATCTCATGTACGCAGTCCTTATTCAAATTTGGGAAGAAAATCGAAAATCTTTGACAACGCACCCCAATGAAATCCTAACGCTTCAGAACCTAGCGCATGAACAAAGTTTCTTAAATTATTTCGATCTCAGGATTATTATTTTATGTTGTGGGGATCTTACCCGGTTTTTGACATAACATTCGTATTCGCTACTTCGATCAGGAAGATACAACCACCTGTGCGGTAACATAAGGCCCAAAGATTTGTTTACATGCCAGCACATCCTTTGTCTACCGCCTCTAGGCGGTACAAGAAGTGTGTAAGTACCACACCTAAATTCACAAAACCAACTATTTACGAGCCAAGGCACGTCAGGTCACCGCACCCCATGGCTATGAAAAGTAATGAAATGGATTTTAGTCAAAGAAAATTTTCGTACGATAAAATGTTATTGCGTCGTGGTCCCTGTGACAAATATTTTACTCCTTTCCAATGACATACAGTTTAAAAATTATGGTCGATATGGGTATAAATTGATAGATCAAAGCTACATCATAAAGCAGTCAGCTCTCTCGCTGTCCTATCGTTCTTAACATAAATAAAATTACTTAAAAGCTACATAATACGAGATAAACATAGCAATTTGTGCACGATTTATTAAAAATATTTGTAAAAAGAGGCTTTAATCATCAAAATATAAATATTTACACTTCTTTAAGAACTGTCCTAAAGCGATCTAAAACAATGTTTGCGTGCTTTTTTTCGAAAATTAATGCTGGTCGAAAGCGGATTGCTAGGTCTCCGCATCCTCCCGTTTGCAATCCCAACTTCTTTAGTCTTTTAATTATATCATCTCTTGCACTCGATTTATTACAGTTTATAGCCAAAAAAGTTCCACGGCCTCTTGTTGAGTTAACTATATGAGAGAATTCCTTTTCTAATGCCAACAGTCCATTTTTAAGACAATTTCCGGCGATAATGACGTTGTTCAACAAGTTGTCCTCTTTAATTACTTTAATGATTTCTTCAAGAAGCAATATTTTGCCAGGATCACCCATCCAAGTATTAAAAATTCTGTACGGTTCCATAGGTCTCAAGGATTCTGTATGAAAATATCCTCCAAGCTGCATTTTCTTGCTAAATGTTACAACGTCAGGGGGGAATTCAAGGTCAAAATGTTCATGACACCACATTTTTCCTGTGGGCCCTCCTCCAGTTTGAACTTCATCCATTAAGAGCGCAATTCCATTTTGTTTACTTATTTTTTGCAATCTTCTGAAAAATTCCGGTGATGCTTCATTGTCGCCGCCTTCACTTTGAATAGGTTCAATCACAATGCCAGCAACAGGAACATCTCTCTTTTTATATTGACTTATTAATTCTTCGACTTCTGCTAAGCATCTGTCATCTTCTTGTGCGTTTTCCCGAGTATTCTCTGAAAGTGGATATTTGTATTGTGGAAATGAAGCAATTGGCCAGTCAAATGCAGGCACATCTATTTTGTGTATATATTTGGAATGTGTTGTTGACAAAACACCCAGCGTACGACCATGAAATGCTCCTTTGAAAGACAACATACTTAATCGCGGTGACCCCGGTGGCATGTTTATCATGCAGCTTTCTTTTTCAGTTGGGCTAAAGTCGACATTTTCTCCTCTTTCGGTTCTCCTATACCTAAAAGAAAAACATTGCGTGAGTAAAAATTTCACAACCAACGTATGTAATGGTGGTGGAAAAATGACCGCTATCAGTTAATTTACTGGTTGTTAAAATTTTTTCACTACCTTTACATATATAAATATATATGTATGTTTATATTTAGTGCTCTAACTCTGACTTAGACAAGATATCCTCATAATTTGTTTTTAATAAAATTGAAAAGAGAACGACGTGAGTTCGCGAAATCCTCAAGTATACAAGAATTGACAATAAATATGTATGTATCTATCAGGGTGTGCCACTTTCGAGCAATAGTTTTTTTTTTAACGTCTACAAAGCTCAGTGGTAGTTTTGAAGCTAACAAAATTTTTTCCGCTTTAGAGAAACTTTTATCTTAGTTACAGGGCGGGCGCTAGAGGGAGAGAAACTTTGCTTAAACGTTGTGAGAGTCTACTTTAGGGTTGGGTAAGAATTTCTCAACTGGGCACCTTCTAAGCCGAAAATGCTAATTTTTTAGTGAATTTTTGTTGTTAAGATAGTGGTATGTGCTAGAAATAAAAATGTAAAATTATTTTATTTTTGTTGTTGTTATAGGAAATTGAAATTTGGGCACCAAATTTTTTCAAAAGATTATAACTTTTGAAAGGATACGACGATTTATATATTTAGAATCACTATGAAAAAGGTATTACATCTAGCGCCTTTTGGAAGTTTCTGAGATTGAAATTACTTTAAGGTTAGTGTAATGTTCTGTTTGCCCACTCTTCAATTACAACATAGCATCCAAGTTATAAAATTAAATATTACTTTTTACTGGGTTTTACAACCGATTTCAAAATTATTGGGAGCTGAATACTTTCATGCTTTTAATTGATAGTGAGAAAGAGGTATGATACTTTCTCGTATTTTTGATGGTATATAAATTTAGAAAAACGATACAGCAGCTAGAACATTTAATTCCGATGCAAAAAAAAGGTTCGAACTAAATATCCTGTAAGTTTCATATTTTTATCTCGTGGTCCACATACTGAAATAATGGCCCAAAAAATGCGGTTTTGCAAAAGTCCGCAATTTCAAGCAGCCTTTTTTTATAGAGAGTAGGCCGAACGAGTAAATTTTAGATCTTATTTCTTCTCCGATTTGTTTAATAGATCTACAAGAAATATTAATGATTTGTATGTATGAGTCGCAAAACTGGAGCCAGTTAAAAATCACGAAAAATCAATAAAATTGATATATTTTCAGTAACGTGTATTTTTTCGCGTATACTGACTATGGGAATTTGTATTCCTTGCACAAAAACTACCATTTCTTTAGCTTTATCTTTAAGATGCCATCTCAAGTGTATCTATACCTTAAACAGAAAAAATTTCACAGCTAAAAATTACGTTTTCAAATTCTTTAATTGCGCCAGGCGGTGACTGTCGCATCCGAAAATTTAGTTCGACGAACGAAATATTTCAAAAAGCTTAGGGAATAGGTTCAAAAATAATTTTGTATATAAAAAAAATTAAAAAAATATAAATGAAATTGCTTAAACATTAATTTGTTTTTTTAAAAATACTGTTTGTCAATATATATTTGATATAACATCTTTTTTTATGATTTTGTTAAGTGTGATTCTTCAATCAAACCTTAGAATGTATCTGCTTTCATATCGAAATTTGTAAACATTTTGCTGATGGCACCCACCATGTTTCTCAAAACATTTTCGAAATAATTTTTTTTATTGTTTAATGTTATTCTTCAATTAATCCTAAGAATGTATCTGCTTTAAAATTGAAATTCCCTATGTGGCTTTGGAAAATATCAAACAATTCTTGCAATTAGATTGGTGCGCGCTTCTGTAAAAAATTCATAGCTATGGAGAAAATCCCGATACGAAAGCAGATACGTCCCAAGGATTGATTGAAGAATCAAAACAACTGGAGATGCTATATTCAAATATTTTGAGAGACATTTTTATGATAAAAAAAAATAGTATTTGAGCAAATTACGGCCATTTAAGTAGTAGTGATCAACATTGAAGTAAAATTTTACAAGTTGTTATAATGCTTTATTCATCGAACAGACTAAGATATCAAAGGAAAAAAACTACAACTCTGGAATATAGACACATGTTTCGATTCTTAATATCTCATCCATATATTTTTGGTGGATGCCTGCGTCAGGAGTCACATTACACCCGCCATAGTAAAATGCAACCACAACAAAAACTAATTTTTAATTTTAAGCAAATGTGCCAAATTTTTAAGTGAATTCAAAGAACACACCATTGCGCACCATTGGTGTTTTACCTCTTTGAACATTTTTTGAAACGAAATATCTCCAAAACTATAGAAGATGGGATAAAAAACCACAGATAATTTTTGTTTAGAAATGCTTTAACTTTATAAAATATTATTTAAAAACGTTTAAATAAATTTTTTTAAACATTAGTTTTTTTATTTCAAACACTTTCTCTCATGTCTTCGTTGCTGAATGAATAATATGCAATAAGCATTATTTTATGGGACTGGTACAAAAAAACTGTGCAGAGCTCAACGTAAATAAGAAGAAATTCGCAATTGAAAAGCTTAAAACAAAATAAAAAAAAAAATTCTTCACAGAGTACAATTCTGGCACAAAAGAAGGGACTACATTATCAACATACTTCCTTATAGACCTTCTCTTTCAAGTTATAAAGATTACACAGCTTGAAGTTCAACTCAAAGCAAACAATTTAATCTTTAAAGGTCTTAATGCTAAATCCCATCCAAAAGATGAAGTAAAAAGAGGCTGCGATGAGATCTTTAAGCTTTCATCCTTTTCAGTTATTATTTCTGACTGTCAAACTCTCTGGCTTAAACATTTATATAGAAAGAGACCTATGGTTTGAAAGACAGCAAAACAAAAAAAACTCTTTTTCATCTATAAAAGAATGTCCGTAAGGTCAGCACGGCACATAAAGTTATAATTAATGATGTTAATTTCGTTAAAATCAATGACAAGTGGCTACGTTGGGATATGGCTAAAAATCTGGTATGTGGCAGACAAACTGCAAAGGTAATAATCCAAGAGGTCTATAACGATGCTTCTAAGCAAATTAACTGCGGCTGTAACGACACACTTGCAAATTTAGCTCCAAAAAACTAAAATCCATGAGCGACTCCAACTCATCTGAAGACACTGAGTTAAAAGCTATCCATAATAATCAGCGGTGCCTACTTCTCCCTATAAATTTTACGCTCTTTGAGCGCCTGCTCGTTCTCTGGGCAGCACTGATAATAATGCACCATTGCAGCAAAAATTCGTTCGACAAGAGAAGATGATCCAGGCAGACATAAAACGTATTCGAAGATTTGAGAGAATTCCAACACAAACGGCAGAACAAATTATCTGGCAGTACCGACAGCTGCAAAGCAGTATGGTTGGCAGACTTTTACCTACTATCAATGAAGCAGCGATTTTATAGCGTCATTTTATATGAATGCCGTAGGCTTGGCGATAACTTATCGATGTATCAAAATATATATAATAATAATAAAGTATATTGAGAGGAATATCGTTATTTTCAAGATATTTTTGGCACACGATATATCGATATCAAATTTGATATCGGTTGTCTGTTTTCCTGAATTTCATTTGAAAAAAAAACTGACTATAAGCTCAATAGGGCAAAACACATAAATAGCATTCATACAACGAAGGATTTGACATTTCATTTAAAAGAACATCTGCTTATGACATGTGCAGCAAGAAATTTGTTTGAGAATCAATTTAATAGTACATTCTGCTCTGGGAAACTTCAACCGTTTGAATAAAATAATGGAACAAATAAAATCGATTGTTTAATATTGCACACGGTCCGTCAACAATATGGATGAAATTCGGGCATCGCAATCGAAACATGGCATCCCAGAAGGTTCCATTGAAATTCTCATTCAAGAAGTTCCCGAACTTTCGACAGTCACAGCTCAAGTTTTGAATTGTCGACTTAGACTTGATTCAAAGTGACCTGACCTGATTCCGGCGTCTCAATTGGAAAGAAGCTTCGGAAACAATTGGTGGAGAGAAATATGTCAAGTCAAGTCTTGTCGTGCCTATTACAGACATGTAGAATGAAGCAGTGTATCCATGTCAATCAAAAATTACCATGGTAAAATTTGTTAAAGTAAATTATTGAACGGTATCGCCAAAGTACTACGACCACATGAGAAGAATAATTTGTTGGCCAAAGCAACTTTTTTGGACCAATGCATCAAGAAACTGCATTTTTCTTCGCCATTAATTGTTTCAGGAGCAGTTAGAGACATTGTTAAGGAACTTCGATCTCTTACCAAAGACACAGGCGCACGACCGGCAACTATTCATTTTAGGACACATTGATAAGAAAGCAGACATCAGATAAATCATTCACCTTGTGGGGACTTATACAAAAGTATAAATGTGTGTATAAGTAAGTTCAACCAAAGAGAATATATAACAATATATTTTATATTTATTCTCTTTGTTTCATATATTTGATCTGCTACGATGAGCTAGAACAATTGTAGTCGTATGACGTACATATATTGTACGCTTAGGGCAGAGAATTATGATAAGATAGATATGGTATGCTGCAGCGTGCCAGTAGGAACAGTGTCAAATTATTGATTTCATATGTTTAACACATATGAAAATGTATAATAGAGATTAAAAAAATGCATCGGGTGTTGGTTGGGTGCGGTGAACACCTGCGTACCTTAGAGGAAACGCCACTGGTGATGTGCAATCTACTGATTGTTTTTTTGGAGATCGTGTGCTAAGTGCCCTTTTATAATATCATGGAGCAGTTAGAACAGAATTTTGAAGAAAAATTAATCGACAATATAAAGTGGGTTCATTATAAGCCTTGACGTCTACTGTTGATGAATTCTTAGAATTTTTGAGAAACAGTTTAAGAAAATTATGGCTACATTCTTTTTTAGTCAATAAGCAGAGAATTTTTAAATGAAATTAAATCGAAATTACTGAAAATTGAATGCATTGTAATTTGTGATTTTTCTGAAAACTACGATTTCATAATTCAGAAATTTGTTCAAGGTATACATTGGAATAATCAGGCTCGTGCGCAGGGTGATTTTGAGGGTTTTAACCCTCCCCCATTGAAATTTTTTTTACAAAGACTTTTATTAACAATATTTTGTCACTTACATGAAATGCAAAAAGACTTGTGACTCTGACGAAAAAAAAAAACTAAATTCACTTTTTATGAAAAGGATAATTTAAAATTTTATGAAAATAATAAATAGGTATAAAAGGTATAATAAATTATACACCTGAAAGTTTAATTATATGTGTATATACCTTTCAAATGATACCCATTTTGTTGATATCAGTTAAAAGGTTCGCAGCTTATACTCGTAGTAATTGTTGGAAAATTCATCCTTATCTTGGAAGAAGCATAAGAAATTCGAAGTGTTGCTAAGGATATATTGCTTCAAAACTTTTCCCAACTAAATATCTCCTGAAACCTGTTGTGCCCTTGCTGGTAAAGTTTTATAAGTTTTTATCTGTTCGTGAACAAATTCTCTGACAACTTTTCGATGCGGTGTCGTCTAAGACACTATCTTAGACCAACAATGTCTGAAGATCAGCTAAACGAGTTCGGCTCAATTAATATATGTGCAACGCAATGTCAAAACTAATGTAAAAAGACCTTTGGACGAGTTTTTTTCAGTGACTCGCAGAATAAGCTTCTTACATAATGATAAACAATTACCGAGTCAGAACTTATGAATGGATGTATATTAAGACGATAACAAAAAATTTATTGTTTGAAATGTTAAGGTTTTTATTTTTGATTTTCCACTAAAGAGTTTTTGAAAGTTCGCAGGTCAACAGAAAAAAAGTTAATTTTTTCAATTATCTTTTCCATACAAAATAGTGAATATCACAAAAAATCAAAGTTTTTTGACAAAATTACTGATTTTACCTTGTTTAGCGACTCAATATAAATACATGAAACACATAAGTCCTCTGACTGGTATTCTGAAAGTTAACTTACATTTCGTTTGATTTTACCAGCATCAATAAACATTTTTAAGAACATTTCAGATGAAACTCCCGACCTCTAATTCTTAATAAGTTGGCTACAACTTTACGGGTTGTGGAACTGTTCCAGACTAGGAGACCTTAACATTTCAAACTATCAATTTTTTGCTATCGTCTTAATATACATCCATTCATAAGTTCTGCCTCGGTAATTGCTTATCATTATGTAAGAAGCTTATTCTGCGAGTCACTGAAAAAAGCTAGTCCATTTCGTGCCCCGAAATTGCTTATTTTCGGTCCTCTTTTCATATAATCGAATCTGGCACATATCTACGGATACAGATAGATCTGGCTCATATTTTCATTTTGGATACCCACATATGTATATACATTTTCGATAGATCATATGAAGATCGACTTTGCACTCTTTATCTGAGTGGTGGAATTAATTTAAAATTGTGTATTGTTCAGTGTTCTATGAATATTGTCCAACTTTTCGACACTCGCGCTCCCTCTAATAAACAATTTTAAGTACACATTGATGCTCATGATGACGATGTCTCCGATTTTAAAAAATTTGATCCACCCTAATGTACATACAGCTGCGGTATTCGACATTAGCGTCAAATGGTTAAGAGTTTTGTATGGAAATCGATCACACACACAAACATATCAAGAAAAGTTTACTTGGGATAGTTGATAGTTGACTCTTACAGAGCTTGTACAGAAAGTTTATTCAGTTCTAACAATTATTTTTTTGTGTGTTGGTAATAAGTAATTTAAATTTGTTGCCTTAAAAAATTAAATAATTAAAGTAGTGCTACTTACCTCATGAAAATGTTCTTGTATGCATTTTCATTAGAACACGATCCACACATCATAGTTGTAACATTGCTGAGCCCCTTAGGTGCAACTTGTAGCAATACAGAATTTAGCTTATCTGGCCAGTCCTTACCTGGAAATACTCCCAATGCCGGTCGGTTTATAAGTGCTGAGAAAAGATTCGTTAATTTAATTACATGTATGTATATGTTCGACAAAAGGTTAAGTTTTGAAAAGTTATTTTCCGTCAATTTTTCCCGAAACTGCTCATTATCTAAAACTTAAATCTTCATTGCACGTGGAGAGAAAAAAAGAATATAAGTTGTAGTTTGCTACTACATGATTTGTTTTCAGCTTAACAGGGAGCATAGTTGTGTCCTACCGGACGCGTTATAGCTTGCGGTAACATAGGTTAATTACACATGCCGACAAAATTTGATCAAAATACATACCCAGAAACCGGACTATATATTTCCGTAGGTTTCCGATGCGCTGATTCCGAATCTGGTCGCAGAATTGCTCCATCATGTCAGGTTTTTGAGATATCCTAACCTAAAAGTGCCAAAAATGACGATTTTTCTCAATTTTGAGGTTAAATTGCTCTAAGGATTTCATTTTTCTTGGAAAACTATGAACGATATTTTAAAGTACTAGTCTTCCTCTTTCAAATGCCGTTGAGTTTGTTTGAATATCTTTTTTTTTCTCTGAGATATGGCATTTTGACAAAGATTGACAAAGACACAGACACAGACACAGAAACAGTGACAGACATACACAGACAGACACTGACGCAGATAAAAAATGTCATATCTCAGAGAAAAAAAAAGATATTCAAACAAACTCAACGGCATTTGAAAGAGGAAGACTAGTATTTTAAGATGCCGTTCATAGTTTTCCTACAAAAAATCAAATCCTTAGAGCTATTTAACCTCAAAATTGAGAAAAATCGTCATTTTTGGCACTTTTAGGTTAGGATATCTCAAAAACCTGACGTGATGGAGCAATTCTGCGACCAGATTCGGAATCAGCGCATCAAAAACCTACGGAAATATATAATCTGGTTTCTGGGTATAATTTTTGTCGGCCTGTGTTATTATTATTATTATTATAACCTACACAGAGGGTATATTCACTTTGTCATTCCGTTTGTAACGCATAGAAGGGGGCGTGGCAGATATGGAAAAGTATATATATTCTTGATCAGCGTCACCACTTGAGTCGACATAGCTATGTCCGTCTGTCTGTCCGTCTGTGTGTCTGTCTGTTGAAATCAGGTTTACAAGAAAACTAAGCAAGCTAACTCAATGAAATTTGGCACACAGGTCAAACCTTCTTGCAAGCTGCTAGCATATAAAAATTGGCGAAATCGGTTCACGGCCACGCTCTATGTAAATATACCCAAGTCCATTTTGAAAAAAAGTTGCAGCGATTTTGATGAAACTTAAAGGGGCGTGGCACAGCCCTAAATTTTAACTTTTATAACGCCATAGCTCGTAATCCGTTCAAGATATTGTGATGAAATTTGGTACACGAATACAGATCTTATAAATCTTGAATTTCGCATTAAGTAGGTGGAATTGTAAAAGTGGGCGTGGCACTTTTTAGCAATTGAAAATTTGGATTTTGTATAGCTCCAAATTGGCACATAAGATTTTCATAAAAATTTTAGGAATGATACCACTGAAAGCAGTCATCAATAAAAGTTTATTCAATATTCTGGAAAATTTTGTTGAAGGGCGTGGCACAGCCTACAATATTTATAAACGTTATAAAAAGAGAACTAACAACGCAATCACTATAGAATTTAATATGGCAGATATAATCGCTAAAAGGTGTCTTCTTGCAAAATTTTGGTACAATAGTGCCGGTGGGTGTGGCACCTCCCATATAAGCAAAATTCGTTTAAGGCTATAGATAGTGTGCTATGAGAGTAATCTTCATAAAATTTTGTATAGAGGTGCCGGTTACTATAAGCTTTGAAATTAAATAAATCTTGACAAGATTGCATGAGTGGGCGTGGCACCTCCCTCATTAACATAAAGTTGTAAGTGGTATTTTAAGTGAATTATTGGTGCAATCGATCTGAAATTGTATGTATGTGGTTTACTGTGTATTAGGTGCATATGAATCTAAAGCTTTTGAAATAGCAACAGTGGCCGTGGCACCTCCCATTCAATTAAAATACCTTAAGTGGCATAACTATCGAAATAAATGAGCAATCATACTGAAATTTGGTGTTAGAGGTTTGCTTATGGTAGGCTATTTTTGAATCAAAATCTGACTGGATTGTACCAGTGGGTGTGTCACCGCCCTAAATTTTAAGAATAATTACAGCACATATCGCAAACTATACAGCTATTGTGCTAAAATTTGGTTTGTGCATGTCCATCACGAATGTCATTTATTGAAACAAAACTGGGCGGAATGGGAGAAGTGGGCGTGACATATTTCGTGGTTTTCATTTATATTCTATTTTATTCAACATTTCCCATATTCTTTTGACATTTTCAGTTTTTTCCAACACTTTTCAACATTTTTGAACCTTTTTATATTATTTTCGTCTTATTCAACTCTTCAACATTTATTTAAAAGTACTTTCACTGCAGTGTAGGGTATGTGAGTTAGTTATTATTATTATTATTATAGCTTATAATAAAATAAATTAATAAACTATACAAACTAAATAGCAATAGCTACAGAGGCCTTCAGCTAATTACAATAATTATAAGTTACATGTTATGATATTTTACATTATTTTAGTTGTTTATTTATTATGTTACAAATTTAAGGAAATGAATGGATTTATATTTCGAAGTATAATCTTGTTGTTTTCAAAAAATTTATTATTTTTATAAAGATAGGTAAAGTTGGATTGCATATAGATGATAGCGGTAAGGAATTATGGAAAAGTGAGGTCCTTATAGAGTGAAAATTGGGACAAAAGTTAAGGATATTGAAATTATTGAGTTCGTATTACAGAAGAGGCATGTGTTGCTGGTGTTATGGTCAATAAGGTGTAAGTGAGTCAATTTTGTGTGGCTTAGCCTCAAGCGTGTGAATTTAACTAAGTCTAGTCTATTAATTTTGAGATCTAAATGAAATAATGAGTACTGTGATAAATTGTTTTTTAAATGATTATTTTTTTTGTATGTAAATGACGTGGTCTGCCACAATTGAGAATGTTTGATTTTAAACCAGTCGTCGTGATGTTTTTTAATGTCAGATATATTTTGATTTTGAGTTGTTGCAAGAGGAGCTTTAAGGGCTAATTTGGCGTTTATATCTGCAAATTCATTTCCTTCGATTCCGACGTGTCCAGGGATTCAGATAATAGTGATTTTTGGATATTTACTTGAAAGAGTATTTCGTATCTCGGCAATATAAGGGTTATTGTTTGCAATATTGGCTATGGCTAGAACCACTGATAAGGAAACTGAGCATATTGCAAAGTCGCCTTTTTTTAATGCTACGTGCCTAACTGCTTCTAAAATGGCTATAAGTTCGGCAGAGTATATAGAACTATAAAAAGGGAGCAGTGATAGTTTGATTACAGATGAATCTGTAGTATTACTATAGCTGAACTGATTGTTAATTTTTGATCCATCAGTATAGATAAATGTGTGATAGGGATGATGAGATCTTAGCTCTGAGAATAGTTTACGAAAATATTGGGGTTGGTGGATGGTTTATTGTAATTATGAAGGGAGATGTTGACAGAGTTATTGTCAAAGTACCATGGTGGAGAGTCTGAAGGTGTAGATGTTTGTGGAAGAAAAGGAATTTCTATTTCCCTGCAATTTATCATAATTTTTTGGATTGCAGAGGCAATTTTTCGTTGCCTTTTGAACTTTTGAGTTTTACTTTCAATAAGCGACTTACATAATTTTGCAGTGATATGATTAAGTCTATTTTCAATAGTGTTCATATTGGTTTCAAATAACATATTATTAATGGGGGTTGTGCGGAATGCGCCTGTGGCCATTCTTATAGCAGAGTTCTTTATTGATTTTAACTTATTCAAGTGAGCTTTTGATGTATATCCATATAAAAAAAGTCCATAGTGAATTTTCGACATTATTAGGGCTTCGATGACGGAGACTAGCGTGAGAGGGTTCCAATTAAATTTGTTGCTGGACTTTATAATGTTGAGTCGGTTTGAAAGTGATTGCTGATGGTGCTCAATATGAGATTGCCATCGGTATCTACTGTTGAATATAATTCCCAAAATTCTCAGTTGGTCTGAGTTGACTATGGCTAGATTTTTGTGATAATTTGGGCTTGGCACTTCTGCTTACGGCAAATATGATGATGTTTGCATTTTGATAATGCTAGTTCAGCTCCAGAACTATCACACCAGCACTGTATATATAGGTTAACTCCATTGACATGCGGAGTAGCTGCTTAAGTAGTCGCAGCCAATCCGTGTCTATCGAGCTTCACGATCCCGAGGACCCTACCGAATCCGGAAGCAGACAAACTTATTGATACCTGGAACGCTCGGACACATGACTATTACAAGCGACAAATAAATTCGAGAAATTCACCATTGAAGCATAAGGATATATGAACGCAGATAAAATGATTCATTTTAACTCACAGTCAGCTCTGGCGGAACGTGTTTTTACTCTAATCGGTCAAAAAATGTCGTACCCTGTGATCGAATTGGACTCCTCCTCAGCATATGTGTAGCGAGATCAGTGATGAATTGGCAACCGGTCAATGAAAGAATAATGTGGCTTATGTTCATAAAACAAATATGCGCTTAAAGTGAGCTCGCTGATAATTCAATGAAATAAGCTATTATAGCCCATTAATGGCTACGATGAACTTCTCACACATCAATGTATATACTTACCATGTATATATGGTTTTGTCCGATTTTAACGCTAAGACAGGAAGTGACAAAAATAACTTGAAGCACGTTATAGTTCGACACAAGAAATGGAAATGGCAGCTTTTAACAATTTCAACTTATGATTTTAGGAAGAGCCTCCTGGAAAAAGGAGGCGTGAAAAATATACAACAACCTCGCAGCCAAACTTCTACAGCCTGCAAAATCAGAGACTTCAGCACGATCAACGAAATAACACGCAAGTTGACAGGCAATAAATTCAAACAAAATCGGTCGATTGAAAGCAAAACTTATGAAAACTACAGATAACCAGCTATGTGCTGAAACATTTTTCAGAGACATTCTCTCGACCACCTCCACCCATTAGTACTCATTACCTGAGAGCAGACCACAGCGACTGGTTTCGTGCCCGCCTTCACCAACGGAAATCACAAAAAAATCTCTCAAAAAGAACAAAGCAGCAGGCACAGATTTCCTGATTTCTAAATTTCGGAAGAACAACGACTAAGAACTGGTGCATATAAATTTTAGTAGATAAACTAAACTTGACTCTAAAAATCGTTGCAATCACCCTCGCTTATGCCGATGTCATGGCTCCTTTATACGAAGCAGTCAGATAATCTACGGAAGAAGTAGGTTTAAACATTAACACTATTGAAAAATGCAACTTGAATATGTTGTTTAACCGCAAAAGCCTCCCTCACATGATATAATCGACAACATAATAATTTTCACAAAGCCAGGACTTTCACAATACTGAATTTTTATAACATTTTTAAGATTGCTTATACTTCTTGGATAAGTTAAACTACAAGAGTATAGCTATAACTCTTATTTCAAACTGGACCAACCGGTATTATATGTGAATTTTAGCATGAGATAACACCTGACCAGGAAAACGTAACCAACCACCAAAACACAACTAGTTGGTGTATTAGTTTCACAACAGGATAACTCCATTTTTTTAGGAAGTGTTTTAGCAACTGCTGGCAGTGCCAATTTGGCCATTCATGTTTGAATCAGCAAAGCGAAAGGTACATTCGCTTAGCTTCGTAATGTTGGGAAGTCTTTTTCCCCGTCGATGACAACAAATTTCGATGCATGTATGTATATGATTCAGATGCTTAACCAATTCTAGTGAACGGAGATGTTGGAGAATATTGAAGGGACTCACTTTTATCTCCTCAGAAGGGTATATGCTCCGTGAGCTGATAGAAAACACAAGAGATTGAGTAGTCAATGATAAGTCGAACCTTTATTACTGAAAAATTTTCCAAAATGTATAAGAAATTAAAGACGCAGCTGCTTCTCAAAAAATTATGCAACGCTATTTGAATACACCCTCTAAAATTGTTTCATAGCAACTCCGTTCATTATTAGCTTGGCAACATTGTTTTTTTATTCGAAGGCAAGCCATTTAAATTTTCTTTAATTTTTGATTATTCTGCAAAAACTTTGAGTCGTTGTTGTTGTTTGCAATGTAAATTGAGAATGAGAAAATAATAATAATAAATATAAGGTATTTAATTGCTATGTTGTTGTAACGAACCTCACACCGGTGTCCAAAGCTCGGCTACAAACTTTTATATTTGTGCAGGTGGCTAACTAAGTAAAGGAATAATTTTTTTTTTTTTTGAAAAACTACAGGTAGTTTTATTTCTTATTATTTTTTGACATTATTATTACTTAGTCAATTAAAGGTTGCAGACTTTATTTCCCATCAGATTACACGTGTCTTAGTCTTTATATCGAGTCCACATTCGTACTCGATTATATTCTATTCACTCGATTGTCGGCGTTGCACAACAATCGTATGGCATAACCGTCGGGTTTTCTGCTCTACTTCAATTATCGCTCTGCCTGGCCTCTTTTGAACCAGTTCCGACGTCGCACAGTCGCCGCACAATAGATCGCACAGACACAGGATGATATTCTGCTCACACGAATGACAGCGTGACACAACAGGCTTGCTACAGAATCACCAGCTACATACTTCTTACAACGACTAACTACGTTCCATTCAGGGTTTACGGCCAACTGAACCCCACTCTTGCTAAGCTTTTGCTTTTGTAAGAACTTTCGCTACACAATGTAGAGAACAAATAGCTGTTGCCCAAGCGTCGCTGTACCATTTGTGCATGTGACACAAATTTTTTTGGCATAATTGGTCGCAAAAAAAATATTTTCGTAATAAAAATCAAATAAAATGACACCATTCCTCCTTTCTTGGGATGGAGCGATGATTTTCTCTAAGTCAACCTTACTTGTATGGACGCTGAGCTCTTCGACGTTAGTGCTACCTACTTTTGCAATCCGAAACAGCGCTGCCCAATATTTTTAGTTGCAGAACGTTGCCAATCCAATTTTGTGTACAGCGCAAGATGGTGTGAATTAATTTGGCTTCAGACTAACGACAGCTTGTAGGGTTGCCAACACTCAGGATTTCACTCGGAGACTCAAGGTTTTGAGTATGATTTCCGGGTCTTCGGGTTAAAAGTCAATCCCTCCGGATTTAATATCAAACGGTTAGATATTTGTCCTTAGAATAAAAAATTGCAAAGAAATGCTCTTGATGCTTCCTTCTCAACGCACAAAATGCGGATGAACAATGAAAGCAATAATGCTGTCATACGAGTTGTCTTAAGACGGCTACGGTGGCAAGTCGTAACGTGTGAGGGCGCTATTAAATTAATAAAACGACACAAGCTGATTAGAAATGCAGCACTGATTTTGCGACCGCAACGGATAAAATAGGCCTTCGGCCGCTGCTCAGCACTTACATCTTCCAATATGTCCAACACCGGCTTCAAGACTGCATTCGGCTGCGGTACACTATACTCCGTCCAACCTCAGCTTTGCTGACATACTGATGTTGGATAAATTGTTAATGAATGAATCGTGCGCGCGATTTTTAATAAAGCTTGAAATGAGAATTGTCTTACATAATTGTTGTTGGTTTCTTATTGTTTTTGTCCTTAAGTACATTCGTCTCATAGGATTTCATTGAATATATTTTTTTTTTTGTAAAAAAGGGGGCAAGTATGCAAAAATGTAGAGCTATGTATATCCCATTGTAAAGGAAATAAATAAAGCTTTCTTAACGTGCTTAAAAAAACTATTCGTCGAAACATAGTGTGGTTACACGTAAGTAGGTTTAATATTATATTTCTTACTGAGCCTCTTGGGTCTTAATTCAGTTAAATGTGCCGTCTGCCACCATCCTGTTTTAGCTGTAAGATCACGGGGGAGGTGAAACCAATTACTTAACATTGTCTCTTGTATTTTGGGAGAACTTGGCTGCGAAGCTTTCTATAGCTTTGGACGGGGAATGTTGTCAGACTAGCACCCATTGCCGTACTATCGATTTCCATTGCTTTCTGCGTAGGTTGTAATACATCGCTTGGTCTTTACAGCTTAAGCTAGATTTTGTCTCACGACAGTAAGACTGCTACTGCTCTATATACAGAACTCTGCACTGATATCCCCGTGCCTTTGGTGACTTCGTCGTAAAGAGTTTTTGATGATCGTGGCTCACGTCCTTGCGTGAGGAATGCCGGGCTATTTCCTGCGGTCTCTGATTGGGTCGTATTGATGGCCAGATTTATTTCGGATCGTCCCTTGTCTTCTGGTGGCTGCTAGCTATCATCGTCTTGATCGTATGGTTGGCTCGCTTCGCGAAATTATGCTTGAGTTTATAACGCCGTAAATCGCTGCTGTATCCCTATTTCTTGGAAGAGGTATTTGCAGTGGGATCTAAGGAAGTCTTATCACGATTAACAGCTGTGCCGCCTGCCCCGCCACACTACCAAGATTCAGATTTGATTTCCGATTCTTATTTAATTCCGTTTGGGTTTTCGTTTCCTTTTCAAGGAAATAGCTTGCTTGGGTAGACTATAGATCGAAGGAGTAGAAGCAAAAATCATAGGAGCCTCGGTAATAGTTTTATTTTGAAGTAAACTAAAATCGAGTCAAACAGCCTCATGAAGGCTTTTCTCAACCTGGGAAGTTAAGTCTAAATATTTATTTAGAATATCTCTGAAATTAATATTCAGATTGTTCAGATTCTCCCAAAATTGCTTAATTTTGTTGAAAAATACCGACGGGGACAAGACTCTACAAGATGGACAGTACCAATGCAGGCCCGAACGTTCAAAGGATAATAGATCAGTAATGGTGTTAGTTAGATTTACACATCATGAAACATCTGTTCACAGCGACCTGAACAGCAAAACATGCCATTTAAAATATTTTAACTTTTGCACTAATCTAGAGAGTAAGTTAATAAATTTTCAGAGGAAAAGCATTAAAAATTAGAAATTTATTATTGTCAAATCACTTAATTTACAAAAGAAAATACTTACTCGTAAAAACAACTTAAAACTACAACAGACACTGACCAAGAGACGAGATCAACTGTATCGATCGAGTACTTAGTTCAGTAAGGGTTATAGGTTTTGAAATAGTTTTGGGAAAATTATTTCAAACTTTTTCTCCTCATAATTTCTGAACGCTTTGTTTGACTCTTGCCATTATTTGGGTTTAAATTTTGGTGTACCTACAATTTTTCCGCACTAATCAGCTGATAAGTGAAACGTGAAAGAAAAAAATTTCTTAAAAGCCTAAACGAAACAAAAGTGGAATTATCGCGTTACATAACATACGATAGTCTAGAAAGCGCTTAATCTATTTTTATGATTTGTATGATATTATTCACTTTATATCAGTGTTGGATGTGCATATTTGAGAAGGTATCAAAGCCTGCACAAAAAGTACCAAAATCATAAAAATAGTATCAAATATCGGAAAAAATAACTAGTTACATAAATCACAAAAATAACGAAATGAATACATTATTTTTCAAATTCAGTGTTCTGTATAAAAAATAAACTTAAAAACTAATACTGTTTATATACATTTAGTCTGAATCCGTGTCTAACTCAATATACTTTTACAATTAACTTAAATTTATTTGTGTGGACAATATGTAATTAAAACAGTTACTTTTACTTGCTTTTAATAAATTCTGTGTCTCCAAGATTTCCGAAACTGTCTCTAACTTCAGTCTATTTCGAAGATTTCTTTTATTTAAATTCAGTGACGAAAATATTAATTCGACACTCGGTGAAGCATGGGGTTTGCATAAAAACTCTTAGCAATCCTCGAAACGTTTGGAACCAAATGCTCATGAAAACTATTAATCAACCTTCCTATTTTACACCAAAAATCGGATATTGATATGTTTCGCATTTCATCTTATATCATCGTGGAAATAAAAATTTCGAAATTCCGTGTTAATTTGCTATGCGAGATCAAATCTTTTCTTGGGAAACAAAATTTTAAGAATTCTTCTTTCCTGGAATATTCCACATAGATTTTGAAGCAAACGAAAATTTTTGAAAGAAATAGTACCAAGGTCTATCAAAAGCGTATATGTGTGGGCATCCAAAATGATAATATGAGCCAGATCTATCCGTATCCGTAGATATGTGCCAGCATCGATTGTATGAAAAAAGGCTCGAAAATGGAATTTTTGGGGCACTCGCGCTCCCTCTATGATTGCTTAATAAAATTTTATCCACACAGAATGACAATATCAACGGTTTTAAGACGCAGCTAATTGAAAAAAAAAATTTCGACTCATCCTAATGCACATATGTACATATATGAATGAAAAGTTAAACCTTAAATGTTAGATTCAATTATTTCAACTTTTTTATTGCGGCGAAGTTCTACTACAAAATGGCGCCGAACTTTTGGACTAGCTCAAGTCCTTGCACGATTTTCTGCAACTTAAGTGTTGTAAGAGAGCGAATACTTCTCTTGATGTAAGTATATATACTTTTTGCTTGAGGTAGCCAAACAAAATTCCTAATTTTTTTTTATGAATCATGCTAAAATTTTTTTAGGTATAAATGTGTTAGATTTTACAGAACAATACTGTGGAAATATTTTGTTTCTACCTATACGAGAAGTCATGGATTAATTTCTATTTATTTATTAAAAAATCTATTATTTGTGAATAATTTTTAAATTTTTATAAAAAATTTATTTCATATAAATTTTGACATAATTTCCCACCACAGAAATTTTACTAACTTTTACCCTTTATTTACTGAGATATCGCAATTTAGAAGAAACGTAGGAACATAAAAATTCATTTGCTTATAACTTTTTCAAAAGTGTTAACTTTACAACAGAACAATTTACGAACCATGATTTTCATCATGAAATCCCCAAAGCTCTCTAAGTTGAACAAGTATATTTTTAGTGTTTCCACTTAAGAAAATTTAACTCTTAAAATAAAAAAGTGCAGGTTTCATAAGAAATGAGCCCAACTCGGAAGGTTCAAAAAATGTATCCTTCAAAATTGTTACTTTGAACGAGAGCATTTTTGAAAATAGCATGTGACTAAAGACTCTGAATCGTTTTTAAATCATATCGTTATCTCAAAATAATTGTACTTGAAGCACCCAACTATTTAGTCATCCCAATTTTATATGAAACAAACATACTCACTTTTTAGATTACTTTCGTTCTTAAAAACATTAAGTAATCTAGGATGGTTATATCCTAAAGGTAATGAAGAAATTTGAGTGTATATATCAAGAAGAATATTTCCATCTACATCGCATAAATAATTCCCAAAAGACTTTTCATAATCTGCAAAAAGTTGTACAGTGTCCGCGTTCTGAAAATATAAAAAATAAAGTATATTAACTTTAAAGCTGATAATGTGTGCGAAATAGACTCTTAAGGCAAAATTTTTGTTTAGTTGAGTTGCATTAGCCTTTTTTCGTATCTTTGGTCTTATTGTACTGGATTCCCAAAGGTCCAGCCTTTGATTTTTTTCTATTTTCATATTCCCATCCTTATCTCGGCCATCTTTTTATCAATCTCTGTCTTAATAATAATAATTCATTTCTACATTCAAAACCTTATTTTGATAGATAGAATGAAGAAATATATTGTGCTTATTTATATTCCTTGATTTTTTCGCATTTTTTCAACATACCAATATAGGCTAAGGGACCAAAGTTGACGTTTAGGCCGCGAGTAAGCGTACTATGGAACAAAATTTTAAAAATCTGGCCATCAATCTAAATTGTAATTTAAAATTTGATGGTTTGCAGATGTGACACTAAATTGCTTCAAAGACTATTAGGATTTGTATGAGTTATCATTTCAAATCGCCTGCCCTGTCAGTTTTCACACTAAAAACTACCAACCACCGTGGTGGAATAAGCAACTCTCAGTAAAACGGAGGCAAATACAAACTCTTTTCATAAAAGCACGAAAGGTATATACGGAAACCGTATGGAGCTCGTATAGGCTTGAATTGAAAAAGTTCAAGGTTATCTCAGAAGAGCTTAACGCTTAAGCTGGCAAGAGAAATGCAATAAAATTGAATCTATCTCTGGAGCAGCCAGGCTAAGAAAAATATTTTCGAAAAATGAAAATTCTCCAATTTTAATTCAAGTGGACAACAATAAATGGACTGAAGATGAGGGATAAGCAATTGAGATTCTGTTGAATACTCATTTTTCTGTCTGTAAACGACTTGGAACATTCAATTGAATCAACCCTAATGAATGAAGAATGCAACCCTAATTTAAAAATTGTAAACATTTTTTCAGTGAATAGAATTTGGTGGGCAATTAAGTCTTTCAGTCCATTTAAACCTCCTGGGCCAGATGGGCTACAGCATGCTGGTAAATTTTTAGTACCATGGTTGCAAATTATTTTTCAAAGTTGTTTAAGACTGAAAATGATTCCTAAGTCATGGCGCGAGGCGAGAAGGGTGATTTTCATACCAAAAGGTGGAAAATCCAGTCACGTTAAAGCAAAAGGTTACAGACCTAAAAGCCTAACATCCTGTAGAGTCCCACTACACCAAAATGTTCTGTCTAAATCATATCATGCTTACCAAAAAGCTAAGTCTGTGGAAACCGCACTTCATTCTGTGCTTCATTTCATAGAAGGCAGCTTTTGTTTTCAAGAATACACTCTTGCAGCCATTCTGGGCATTGAGGGCGCTTTCAATCATGTAACCACAAGTACAATAATGACAGCTCTAGCAAAAGCAGATATCGATATCCACATTCGTCAATGGATAGAAACTCTTTTAAATAACCGTATCATTAAAGCACTAGGACTCAAAAGTGAGAAGAAATACTCCACAAGGTGGAGCTTTATCCCCATTACTATGGCCAGTGGTAATTAACCCCGTACTACATACTCTACTTCAGTATTGAAGTAGTAGCTTACGCTGATGAGCTAGTAATTCTAGTTAAGGGAAAAGCGAACTACTTGAGGGCGCACTTTTAGCTTAAAGAGATGGGCTGCAAGTGTCGGTCCGAATATAAATCCGAAAAAAGCAGTGTTGGTGCTCTTCACTAGGATATACAAAATTCCTTGTTTAAGAGACATAACTCTTGATAACAGCACCATACCATTATCTAATGACGCAAAATTTTGGGGCATTATTATGGATCGAAAACCAAACTGGAAATCGAATATTGAGGATCGCCTTAACTTCTTAACGCTTATAGGTTTGAGCTAGGAAGCTCAAATTTTGGGATAATTTTTTTGTAAGCCTCAAACAAAAATATAGGCAAAAATAAAATAAAATCCGCCTACAAAACCTTAAAATAAATCACCTTAATGCACATATGTATTCCTTACATATGCTTAAAAATTCGGTTATAGACGGTTGCATTTCATTTTGCAGTCTATTTCTCTTTCCATTTTTTCTAATTCAAATATTTCTTGTGAGGAAGAAAATATGTGCGAAAGGTTTGAATATTTTGAAGTAGCTCGCTAACAGTTTGAACCCTATCAGTCATTTCTTTCTCTTCTTCGTCTTGTCTCTTAAAAGGGAAACTTTAAACATATTTTACACTTGGGAAATATTTTTTCTGATTATTAAGCGGGAATCATTTAACAGGGGATTTAAATGCATATTTCAAGTAAGGAAAACTTCATAGGTTTTTTTAGACCAGTTATTCGGGGAATTGGGTTAACCGGGGATCTATTAAGTGGGGTCCACTGTATTTCATTTACTACCTATTGATCTTTTTGCAAAAGGAGTAGCTTATAAATCTATGCTAAGGCTCAAGGAATCGGGGTGTTTTAGATACCGATTAAATGGTCATGGCAACGTAGGTGCCATCCTAAATGTTAACCCTGAGTACATGGTCTCTACTTTATTCATTGATAGAAAATTTTTGGCTACGTTTCCTTCAAGAGAAAGCTGAAAATCAAATCTACACAGATGGCTCTAAAATAATTGAAGGAGTAGGAGCAGGTTTTCATATCTCAAGTTGCAACACAAGCCAATAACTCAAACTACCGGAAGATTGCATCATTTTCAGGCTGAAACTTCTGCGATTTCTAAAGCCTTAGTCTAATTTAAACAAAGTTAGACAGTCAGACCGCATTAAAAGCCCTAAAATCGGATTACATCAAATCTAACACAGTCCTAGAATGTTTTGATGCATTGTGTGCTCTAAGTGATGAGAAATCAGTATTCCTTCAGTGGGTACCTGGGCATTGCGAAATTGTAGAAAATAAAAGACAGATTTACTAGCAGAGCAAGGTGCTCAGTCCGATTCACAACTCATGAAAGTCTCTGTACCCTTTCAGCATTACTACTTATTAAAAGACAGAGAACTACTCTCAGAAGCCGAAAAGAGGTGGGCTTGCTCTTCCACTAGCAATATAACCAATCATTTTTGGCATCGTTTCAGTAAAAGGGACACAAAATATTTATTATCCTTAGCCCGGAGTGAATGCAGGCTATTTACTAGGGCTGTGACTAGCCACTGCCTTATTGGACATCACGCTTTCAGGTTGGGCATAGTATCCAACGACTGGTGTAGAAATTGTCACTAACCCGATGAAGAGAAACCATGGAACAACTTTTGTGCTCTTGCCCTGCTTTGGCAAGTAATAGACTAGAATACTTCCAGCCATGCAGCCATTCTTTGTATCCCTGAATGAACTTAATAAAGTCCACCTGAGTGAAATCAAAAGATTCGCTGTAACAACAGGTACCTTCATGTTGGACGTGCACCACAATCTAGTAATAAGACTGTAGCAAAGAGTTTGTGGTGACACCATGGACCCCTGTGGTCTATGTGAGGCTATGGCCGCCACCAAAACCTAACATAGCTATTGGTTTTTAATCCTTGTATATGAAATGCAAGCAAGGGAAGAGTCCGTCATTAGCAAACCCAGTAAATACGTTTCCCTCCTTAGTGACGAACAACTTGGTCTAAATACAGGAGCGGTTCATTAACGAGGTAATAAAGGATGTGCTTACATCGTACACGTAATACTCGAAAGATCTCGAGCTTGTCTATGGCTGAGGCGTACCGTGCACATCGGGCGTCCACCGCTAAAAACTTATTTGCCGCCCTTACCGATAAAAGTTTTCGTGTTTTTGACCAAAAATTTCATTTACTTTACCAAAAAAAAAAAACAAAAGCCTTCACTTTTGATTTTCGAAACCATAGCAAAATTAGATGTATTTCACGACCATTTTGCCGCTTCCCCAAGTCTTGCCCTGGGACCGCCCCTATGACTCCCCTACTTACGCTACTGGTCTACGGAAGGAAACCCCAATTAATGCAAGATAATGAGCAATGGCTATTTGACAGTCTGATCAGTGTTGTCGTGGCCATGAAAAAATTATATCACGCCAAAGAGAAATAATGTCTCCAAATAGGTAGAATTAAGTAGGTACATATGGTAAATAACAAAACACAAACACCAAGATGAACAAAAACTCTGATCGTGCTGTATGTATATTAAAAAATCGCAATGTTAAACTTGCGTGGAAATTTCAAAAGAATTTTCAAATCGGGAGCAAATAATTTCGATAAACGGCAACACTGATTCACCTTCCGACTTTTCGAGGATGCTTTCTCATCAAATTTGCCTCGAAAGCTTTCAAGGCTGCGTTGTCATTAATTGTGAAGTTGTCATAAGATAGTAAAGTAGATGATGATGGACAGAAAGTTGAAATAAAATGTTGATTAAGTTGATCAAGGTCAATCAATTCAGATAAGTTACGTCATTATCCGTGTTTATTCCTATTTGTCTTACTTTTTTCCAAAATATTAAACTTGAATCACTTGGAAGAATTTTACTTGCATAAAAATATTTTTACTTCGACATATAAGCGAAGCTACTTTATTTCTTTTCTTTTTGAATTCATTATAAATAAATAAACATATAAAATGCCTCCACCTCGCAAATAGTACAAACAATCTCGCATTTACAAATCTTCTCTTACCTCTTGCGTAAGCCAAGAAACATTGTGATGCATAAATCTTTTAGTTTTTAATGGCACTTGGTTACTGTGAAAGCATTTAAATGAAATAAATTGGTGTCCAATTGTGGTTGTAACAGCTCGCAAATAAAGGTTCTAGTTCAGGGCTAGAGTAATCATGCAATTGAAAATAGTCAGTATATTACTATAGTCATGATGTGAAAATGCAGCTGCTAAAAGTTGCTGATAGGACGATAAAAGGAACACATGCAATAATGTTGGAGTTTTGTCTGAAAAAAGTGAGTTGGTTGATTGTAATTTGCAAACCTCAAACTTAAGGATTCAACTATTTCAATAAAGTTTTTATTGTTGTGGTAATGAATGTTTATGCACTCCCAGATTAAATACAGCCTTTGATACTGTTGAGCCAATTTCGACGAATTGCCTGCGATTTGATAGATGAAATCACCATGCACTCGAACTTATTAATCAGTGGAGTGAAAGTAGATGATACGTTTCTAAAAGGTACCTTGGTGTCCGTTGCTCATGACAATTTAGGGGCAAATTTTTGTTTCGGCTTTGTAACATCCTTTAGAGCAGATTATTACTGCAGGTTTTGCAAAATTCATCACGAAGGAGTGAAACATACATTCGTAGAAAATGATACGCTTTTAGCAAGCAGAATATGACTAAATATTGTCCATTAATCCCAACATGTCGATTTTAGACCCAAAATAACCAAAGGAATACTAGGAATACTTGTGAAATCAAAAAATTATTTATTTTATTTAATAACAAAGAGGTTTACTTTTTAAACCAAAAAACAATTAAAATTCATTCTAATAATAGTTTAAAATTAAAACCAAAAAGTATAACTCTCCCCATTTCTCTCTCTCCCTCTTTACATACTCCAAAATAGTATAAAATTTATACTTTTTTTGTCATTGTTCCTTATAAATACTTTTTTGGTTTTAAAATTAAACTAAAATTTTTAGTGTGCATATGTAAAATTTCCTTAAAAAAATAAATGAGAAAAATAATATACCATCTAATTTATTTTCTTTACTTTATAATTAAACTTGTCTCTTTTTTAATTAAGTTACTATATGTTGAACATATAACTTGCGGTCAAAAAAAAACATAAAAAAACACCCAAAATTTTTACGACGAAATCAAACACAATTTTTTTTTTTTTATTGATATAAAATTTGAATGGATTTCGAGTCTGACTCGACTCATTATCAGCAATATACTAATAGTCTATGGGTCATTCCATCTATAATGGGCCTATCATTGCCCTCATGTTTTTTAAATAGGCTGAAACTTTTCTCAGTGATTGGTCTATCATGTAGTAGATATAAAAAAATTCGATAAAATTTTTTTGACCAATGTTATTGCTTAAAAAAAAGTTTCAAATTGTGTTAAAAAAAACTCGTAAGTAAAACAAAAAAATTCATTGATGAATATAAACAAACCAACACAATCCAAATTAGCTTTTATATTATTTTTAGGTAGATGTGTACTAGTAGATGATAAGAAAAATGCAAATCTGAATAAATGAAGGCCTGAACGGTTTCTATGTGGTAAAAGATAAAAAAATTGACCTTCCAAGAAAACATCACTTTCCAAATACTCCATCACCGATTTCAGCCATTATAGGCTCAAAATATTTAGAATATATAGGAGTATCATCCCTGAACATTTTATCCATGTTTTTTCACCGTATTTGATTTTACAAGCATTTAAAGTTAAGAGTTTTTACATTAGTAGATGGCAAAAAAACTGCAAATTTGAATAAATGAAGGCCTGAACGGGGTCTATGTGGTAAAAGATAAAAAAATTGACATTTTCAAAAAACATCAATTTCCCAAATACTCCATCACCGATTTCAGTTTTTATTGGCTCAAAATTTTAAAACTATACAGGAGTATCATCCCTGAAAATTTTATCCATGTTTTTTCACCATATTTGATTTTACAAGCATTTAAAGTTAAGATTTATGATTAGCAATGTAAAATGAAACATTGAGAATGAAAGCGAGAGAATAAAATTTGAATTGATTTCAGCCTTTTTAGGCTCAGAATTTTCAGAACATTCAGGAGTATCATCTCATACACATACAAGCAAACAAAAGGAATAAAATATTTGCTCATCTGAATTTTTCGGTGGAAAAAAAGCAACAACAATACAAATAACGGGATCGGTTGTGAACTACAAAAAACAACAACAAATACACGCATTTGGTTAGTATTTTTTCAACTGAATTTTTTTAAAGAAAAAAAGCAACAACAACAACGCAAATGACGCGGGATCGGTTGCAAATTTGTTGTTTTGGAGAAATCAAAATAAAAATCTTGCTTCTGCATTTGCTGGTTGCTTGGTAGCAATAAAAATGAATTTCTCAAATGCAGCTTAAAAGAAATAATTTATTATTTGTAAAGTACAAGGAAATTCAATATTGAATAATTCTCATCAGGGTTTTCCACTTTTTTCAAATTACAGCTAATATTGAATTTATTGAATAATAATCGAAAGGCTTTCCTCCTTTTTTTAATTTTCAATTTGCTTAGCATTCATTTTCATTTTATTATATTCAAAAATGCTTCATATAAAATTAAATAAATAAAATAGAAAATCCTAATAAAATACGAAATGGCAGAGCAGAGGGTATTTGACGTCATTGTTAAAAACTCAATGCGCAACATAAGCCAAAATCGTACTTCCCCTGATTCTAAGACCGTTGGTTTTACTTTGCGTTGAACTACAGTTCAATCCAATTACCGACAAATCTCGGAGTGTCGTTCTTTAAATACATAATTCTTTGTTTATAGTTGCTACACATTTTAAGGTTCGAACTTGCGATAAAGGTACATCCAAGTGGTTATTAGCCAGAGCGTGGGCTGCTATAGAAGATTCCTCTGGTCTGATGTTTTTAATATGACTAATGTGTTCACGGAAACGTACATTTATATTTCTTTTACTTTGCCCAATACATTTGCTGATAAAAGCCGAATATTTTATTTGGATTGAATTTATCTTTCGTAGATCCAAGTAAATTTTTGATATGTTTATAACAAGCCACTTTTGCCCTCCAAATATTTTTATGTTTCAGAATAATGGAGCGAAGATAATTTGACAGGCACTACAATTTTAAGTGCATATTGCCCTATTCGATGGACCATTCGATTCACATCTTTCAATTCAATTTTAGTAAATTACATGAAATTTAGTAATTTTTTTTAAAAAGTCTACGCCCTTGTATATGTTATTTGTTTGAGAAACTATTTCTATATCCTGGTGTCTAAACGTAAGTAGTAATATCTTTGTTATGGATGGAGCATATAACATAGAAACATGTTTAAAATTGATGTTGTTTAATTGAGCTTTCTGTTATATGAAAAAACATAATTATAATAATTTGTCGTTTATTTTATTGTGGGAACGTTTTTCAAATGATTGTACTCTGTGGTGAACCCATCTGGTCACCTCTTTTCTATTCACTTTGACTGGTCACCCTATTACGTTTGGCTTTCACTCATCAATTGTCACTTAATTTTCAGCATAGCCTTTCCGGCTCATTTATGTTCAAAGCCTTGAGGCTGATTCAAAAGGCGTAGTGCGCCAATACAATAAACCAACAGGCCTGCCCTTTTTAAGTTTACTATTCTACAAGCAAAACCCCCCACAACTCTTTCAGAACATTTTTTGTAGATAGTGGGAGTTTGCATATAGTCACATAATCGTAACCACACCACTGTGCGATAGTGTGAACCTATCCCACTGTATCAGCAACCACTTCATATTAAATAAACGGCAACTTGAAACTACACATAAGTATAGTTGTGTATTTATACAAACTGCTTTGTATAAACAATTTGAAGTGGGAGCAATAGGATAATTTTCCATGCAGGTCTGCTGACTCAAATAAATAATTTAGCATGGGAAAAACTAAAATGTACTTTAAAACTGAAATGTACTTTCAAAATATGTGTAAAGAAATAAAGTGAAGTCAGTTTTGACGAAGAAGCTAAACTCAACACGTTTACTATATGCGGTCTAACATTGAGTAAAAAGCAGCTAATTTGTGTTGGATTAGGCAGTGTGAATCGTTTGCTATACATCGTTCTTTTGATGTAGGTTTTCGTTGAATTGAAAATCGTACTTTCTTTTTTGTCCTAGTGAAATCCAGGACAGGCAATTCATTGTTTTTTCCTTCTCCTCTTTTCCTTCGCCTTTATATAGAATTTCAAGGTGTTCGGTTGTGAATGATTCATTTGATAAATTTAGATTTAAGTCATCAAGTATTTTAGGTTTTAACACTTTTCCCACGACATAGAGCTCAATTAAACAACATCAGTCTTAAACATGTTTCGATGATAACAAATAATTTTCAGTCTTAGTTTAGACACCAGGATATAGAAATAGTTTTCTTAAACAAACAACATATAGAGAATTTACTTGGATCTACGAAAGAAAAATCAAAGCCACACGAAATATCAGGCATTTATCAATATGAATGCAAAGATTGCAACAGCAAATAAATATATTGGGCAAACTAAAAGAATCATAAATGTACGTTTCCGTGAACACGTTAGTCATATTAAATACAACAGACCAGAGCAATCTTCTATAGATGCACACGCTCTCGCTAATAACAAAAAGTGTATACAAATATTTGCATACAGAAGAATTGGCTGTCACACAAGCCTCATATTACTGAACTTGAAGTTCGCTGAGAAATCGACATACGTCAGTTGAATTTTGCTGTCGACGTAATTGAAATTGGCGTCACAAGCTGAGCAAAGCTAAAATGAAGCAATTTAAATGGAACTGAACGAAATTCTGTTCATTTCAATTCTATTTGAAATTCCAATTCCATTTCTTTTTGGTTCATTTATTGTTGCTGTTTGCAGAATAAACAAAAAAATTGTATTTAAGAAATACAAATGATGAAAATTTTCTTAAAGTGTAAAACTTTTGGAAAATATTAAATAAATAAAAATCTAAGGCAATTTTGTATATTTTTTCTTAAGATGCTATCTTTTTCTTATTGTTTTTCAAATTTGCAAGTCAAAGATGGTGATTCTCTGTTCTGTTAATTTAGAAAAATGCAGATATATTGGTTTTGAAATAAGATGATATGCGGATTAAGGCATCCATTTAAGCAAATAAAAATACATTAAAAATAATGTACCATGGGATCGGTGGTAAAATATGTGGCGATTTTGCAACTAGAAAATGGAAAATCGGTATTTTTTCCGGTCAATTTTCAATGTTTTTATAAGATTGAAAGAAAAAGAAAAACTAATCACGGATTCGAGTTCCCCGAGCAATAATAGTCCGAAACCCATACCCACTTTGCTGGGAAATTTGATAAAAATCTTAACTTGGACTATTTCTTAAATTAATATTTTTTGAAATGTATAGACAACTTAAAACAGGGGGCGCTAATCCAGTTTTCAATATTAATGAAATTCCTTTTGAGGGGCTTTTTCTAGACATATAAGGCTATTGTAATCCGCTGACACATCGTGACGAAAGCAAAAAGTTTTTTTTCTGCACCACTCTAACATATATATAGACCCAGGAGAACGTCCATTGTTCGGTTTTTCGTTTTAAGGTTGAAAGAATCGAAAAAATAGGCAATTTATTGGAAAAGGTGAATAACATTGAATAAGTTGAAATATTTAATAGATCTTGAATAGGGTGAAAAAGCCGAAAAAAAAATTTAAGAAAGTTGTAAGAGGTTGATGAGATGTGCAAAATGTTGAAAAATACCAAAACAGGTTAAAAAAGTATGGAAAATGTTGAAATTTGTTGAAAACGCCGAAAAATGTTGGAAAACTCGGAAAAAAATGGAATAAATTGACAAAGTTGAAAAAAGTTGTAAAAATTTTGAAACTGGTGAAAAAAGCTGGAGGAATAGAAGAATCATCGAAAATGATAAAAAAATTGTCGAATCAGTTGGAAGTGGTTGTAAAACTCAAATAAAGTTGAAAACGTCGATTTAAATTAATAGAAGCTGAAAAGTCAATATCATATGAAAAATATTGAAAGAGGTTGAGACAGGTTGAAACAGGTGAAAAAGACTTACAAAGTCGAGAATATATGAAAAGTGTTGAAAGTTGATCTCGTCTTGTGTTTTTGTGTTGTTTTTAATACGTATTTTCTTTCTATTTAAAACAGTTGTTAAATAATAATAAATTTATCGTTTTGAGTACATAATGTGCGATATGATTGAGTGTTTGTTTTAATTTTGTATTTATTGTTAACTTTAATTCATTCCTTAATATATACATACGTGAGTACATTTTTTGCTACAAGCAATGTATAGCAGTGATCAATTTTGTTTTTTTCATTCCCTTTCTTGCTTTGTTCCCACACAAAGCTTTACCTTAAACTGAATAGGGTGTTGTTGTTGCTGTTCAATGGGTATATTTTTTCACAATATTAACCTGTTGTAAGCGATTGAAAAAATATTTTAAATCAATATAAAAATAAAACTTGTTTCACTATAACGTTTTCTTTACTTTTTTCATGATGGATTATTTTTCGTCTGGAAACTTATTACACAGAAAAATTATATAATTCTCTAATCCGATTGTTATTGTCAATAGCACCTGAATTGAGCAGCTGATTCGCGGTGATCGAGGTATCGAACAGTGTTTGCGACCCCTATACGCGCGAAAAATTCAGACGTTCTACATATGATAAATCCCACATTGGGAAAAACGGTTCCATTAACCGGAAATTCCCTATGTATCATCTAGAGGGAGCCACGCTAACTCTTTCCCGTTCTGTGTTGCGCGAACGGGCCCCAAATTTACTTGTTGCCCCAGGGCCCCCGAGGCTCTAGCTACGGCCCTGGTTGGGAGTGTTATAATAATGCAACAATAACTCTTTTACTCGAGTTCAATTAGCAATGTTGAAAAATGAATTTTGAAATCGAATCTGTTAAACGTAAATTATACACATACATATTACATAGAATCGTTGAAACGAATTTCGAATGTTGATTTTCTAGTGCACACATTTTTGCCAGAGTACAGTGAAATCCTCCGTGTAGAAAAATACATGTTTTCTGTTATATTGGTGATCCGGGTATCCAGATATTTTTATTCGTTTCAATTATTAATAAAATAAATTATTAACGAAAGCCTATTAGGTTGGCGTTGGCAAAGATCTTGGTCTAAGGTATCCAGTATTTCACGCACAAATTTGGATGTTTGTCAAAAAATTATTGCGAAAACACACATAAAAATATTTCTTGTTTTTCTTCTCATCATTTTTTAATGAGTTATTTACTCGGTTAACCATTGTATTTATGTATATAAGTTCCTAAACGGAAAAATATTCCATTAAAAGGGGGCTACACAAATTATCGCCAAAAACCAATATACATATAATGGTTGCTGAAAAATTTTGAATGATTAAATATACACAAAACAGTTAAAAATACATAACCGTCCGAAATCATTATTAATACTGTTCATCATGAGCTGTCTTCGCAAAATCTGAAAATGTAGTGTCCCAGGACCATCTCCTATGTCGACTTGCTCAATACATACTGACAAGATTAGATTTGCGCAAATCACCACATGAGATCTGCTGAAGGGCATTGGAGTGGAACCCTTTAAATTATCGTGGCAAAGATCGCTAGAAAAATAAATGCATATATCGTGGAAATGTTGAAGAGAATTGAAGTCATTCGCTAGTGACCGTGGACAATCGAAGAGTTTTGTGGGGGCCCATATGCACCGTAGAGCGATTGACACAAGAACAACTTCTAGCTTTTATTTAGTTTTTTTCTAATTAATTACTAGGATATCTAATTCCAAATTCTGGACTTATCAACTTATTTTGTTAAAGGAAATTATTTTTAATGCATTATTAATGTAAGCAGAGTTAATAAACATTTACTATTTAATTTTATTGTTTAATTAAACATTTTTGAACTTGGGATCAATCCCGACAACTCTCTAGTATGCATATCGGTCCTTCGTTAAATAACTGCACACTTTCCTTGTTTTTGGCCTGCTTGAACATTTTATGAAATTAAATATCTCTAAAAATATGGGGAATGGGATAAAAAAACTGGATATAATTTTCGTTTAAAATGCTATAATTTTACAAAAAAAATATAAGCAAATTGCATAGTTCAAATTTAGTTTTTTTTATAAAAATGTTTTTCTAAATATCAACTATATCTTTTTTTCTAGATTTGTTACATGTTATTCTTCAGTCAATCCTGAGATATATCTACTTTCAAATCGTAATTCGCACTATAACTTTGGAAAAAAATATTTTCGATACATAATTTTTATCTGAATTTCTTTTAAGATATTCCTTAAGTAACCCTAAGGACGCATCTGCTTTCAAATCAATATTCTTGACATAACTTTTTCCAAAGTTATGGCGGGAATTTCGATTTGAAAATATATACATTCTTGGAATTGACTGAAAATATAATACCTATAATAAAATAAGCAAATGTTGTGTCGAAGAAAATTTGAGAAAATTTTTATAAAGTAAAAAATTAATGTATTTCAAGTTTTTTATAAAATAAAAGCATTTTTAAACAAAAATATATCGAGTTTTTTTTTAACCCATTCCACATAGTTTTTGAGAAAATTAAAATTACCAATATGTTCAATGTCGACAGAATTATTTGACAAACTCCTTGGGCTCGCTGCCACAGCTCATAAACTCATTTTGGTGGGTTAGTATGTTTCCCAAGCTGGGATTTGACGTGGGTTCACAAATTCTAAATTTTGTATTTTGAAGCGGACTCCATAGCCTTCGGACATGAACTCAATAGAGAATTTGTGGAGTTGGGATATAAACTATCCCACCCAAAGAAGTTCATAAGCTATGGGAGGGAATATATGAATTTTGAACACATTTCTGCGGTCAGTATGCCAAATTGCATTAAGGATCTTAAAAAGGCAAAACGATACTGGATTAAATTCTAAAATTATTTGTTTCTAATGGGCAAAACAATAAATGTGCAAAGAATGCAAAACGGCCTTAATTAATTATAGAGGAAATATAATAAACGCACTAACAAAACAGCAAAGAAAAAAATGCCATTTTTTAGAAAAATAACAATATGGACGCTGTTGTAATGAGAGTATGCTTTCCATGTTACAGCATTGCGCGTCAGTGCATGCATTTCCCGATAATCACCAGTATTTCCCTGTTACTAATTAAGAAATTTCATATCAAATCATCATTGGGTACCCACCCCTCCCACAAATTTGCTTAAGCAGATCAAACAATTTTTTGCACAAAGTATCGGACCAGTTAGAACAGGCGACGTGAGATGTTAATTTTTACTATTAAACCTACTCAAAAAACGTATGAATCGCTTTCCATTGCTTTTTCGAGCATAAGCCTCTAAATTGCTGTCTCACCTACGAACGATCAGCAACCTTTTGAACTCATCATCAGAAAAATTACAGCGTGAGGATTGAAGAAAGTTTTGCAATTAATTTCTAAAATCAAGCCAGTCAGGTTTGAAAGGGCCTTGTGCACATAAAATTTCTTCATAGTAAGTTTTTTAGTATAAACTAAGGATTCTGTGATGCTCCTCCTTAATATTGCGAAGTGTTTGATGAAAGGTTTATGTTTGCCCGAATTGAAACAAAATTTTAAAAAAGGTTTCAAATAATTTGTCAGCACATGAAAATAAATTAATTTTTCAACAAAAAAATTAACAACACATTTCCAATTCACTTTTATGGGGAAAATTATTTTGCTCGTTGGTACCACATAGCCTGCACTAGTTGTTTTTTAAATTTTGCACAAAATATTATTATGTCATCTTTAACTTTAAGAGACAAAATGTCCATCTATTAAATTCACCAAGCACAAGTCTATGTAGTGTTACTTAATGCACGTATATTATAACTTTCACAAATGCACTTTATTATAAGCATGACATACTTGCATTGCATCTAACTTTCCCTTCAATTCCAGTGACTTTGGTCCAGGGATTGTTTCCGTTCTAATAATTGGCTCAGTTGGTTCCGCAAGTGCACTTAGACATCTTATACTTTTCCCTTTAATATAAATGTTTATTTAACTAAATGATTTTAATAAATATTAATTTTTTACAACCTAATATAGTATATTTAGTTGAACTTTTAACAACTTTAAAAATATTCATTTTAACTGTTCTATTGAGCGTATGCATAGGCTCCTCTTTTGACACTGATGTGCTCTGATTTGAACAACCTCGAACATATTCAATTTATTCAAGAGTCGGATTCTGCGCATAACTGCTTACTTCAACTACTGGGTTACCAGTTAAACCATTCAGCAGTTTAATCAATTAGCATAACGTAAAGATAAGGTAACGGGACTATTTATAACAGTTCATGCCATAAATTTATCATGCTATCAAATTTCAGAAGCTAAGCACTATCTTATCTTCAAAATAACAGAATCGATTTTTATGTACAGTATTTATTGAAAAGTTTTATTATTTTTTTAATGAAAGTGATGTGGTTGTATGTAAATATTCATCAATTGAAATAGTTCACGGTGGGCTCTAACCAAGATTAAATGCAAGGTCCAGCTATAAGGAAAATTGAATTGAGGGTTGTTTGGGATGCAATTTAGAGTCGATATGCATCAAAAGCAAATAAGTCTTTTTGGCTTTTTTTTTTATTGCATATGTACGATGTTTAATGATATTACATATGTACATACATAACATACAGGCTCGGCGGAAGACGTGTCCTCGGTGTAGAGTACTCGAATTCCCCACCCGAACTTTATAAAAGGCTATATCAATATTTCTGTATGCCAATTAGTTTGTCTAAAATACAAAAATTTTTCGTTTGGGTTTCAAAAATCAGCTGCAATTAAAAATGAATATAAATTGAATTGTTGTTAGAACCCAAGCGGCCAGATTACGTTGAGCTGCGATCCGAGCAACACACGCCTTGTGCACTACGTGAATTTAATTGTGCGAGCCATCTGTACGCTACAGTTGGATTAGTGGTCTTCGAGGACTAAAATTTTTAAAAGTGAAGGCTTAAATTTTTGCTGTAGGGCTACAATCTAATTAAGTTGTAAGTACTTTGACGTGTCAAAATTTGAGCAAAATCGGATGTTTTTCTAATCTCCCTCGTATGAATGTTATATGTACTTAACTATCATTAAAAAAAGTAAATATGCAGTTAAAAAAGCTAAGGGAATTCCTTTTCTTGTGGCATTTACATCCCAAATATTCACCAATTCATGATTCTTTGTTAACTCGAACTTTTATTTAAACTTGGCTCAAGCCCACCGTGAGTTACCAGGAAATAAGTACATTTCTAGAGTTTAAATAATTGATTTCATATTGATTTAACGCTGTTGATGTAGTGAGCAATAGTAGATGATATTTATTCCTGCGATACAATGGGTTAGGGCGTAAAAATTGATATGTGGAATATACAGGTGTGGCGAAAAAAAAGGGCAATGCATACGACGTATTTATATGTTGTCGATAGGTGTCTCAGTTTATTGCATATTTTACTTTATTGAGCATAGATACGATAACACAATACAACTTGCAACTTTTTTAAAGCTCTGCCAGGTTTGCATGTTGATTTAAGCTTATTCAAGATTGCTGATCACAAATAATTATTATGTCTAAGTTCTAAACACAATCAGAATTGACTATCTAAAACAATAAATAGTAATAATAACTTTGTAATGTATTATTTTCGGTTATGGAAAATGAATGTATAAGTACCGGATAAGATGTGTTATAATAGTAAATTCATAAATTTGCAGTTGAAATTTGTATACTTACTATCAAAAAAACAAAATTTTATTTTTGTAGATGGTTAATTTTGCTTGTAAGCCGACGATATTTGGTGCACCATATCATTAGAATATGAGCCAGCGGCATGTGTTGAACCAAAAAATAATAATAATACTTCATACAACTTTTAGAAAAAGAATATTTGTATGAAATTTTCATAATAAGCTTCCCATATTTATTTATTTAATTTATTAGCTGCGTTTTATTCGCCACCTGCTGCTAGTTATCTTTAGCTAGAAACGATAATTGTATGAGAAACAAAAACAATATCGAAAACTTAATGAGTAAAATTATAGTGTCTATGCATACACAGCAAATTGCTTAAAACGTCAGGCGGTAAAAATAAATGTTTTCAAATGAAAAAAGTAGAAAAAACAACAAACAAGTACTCTTAGCGATTTGGTCGTTTCTTTCGTATATAGCTATTAACTTGGCCAACGAAACTTTGCAATCAGGCCCGTGCGCAGAAATCAACCAAGGGGGAGGGAGGGTTTTAACTCATATATTTCATGTCAGGTTATGAAATTCGAAAAAAATATTTTTGACTATAAAGCAAACAAAAAAATACAGAAATTGTTTTATAAATTAAACATACATTAGGATTGTTCAGAAAAAAAAAAATTGTCTCCGATTTTGCTGGTCATGCAGTGGTATGTTCTACAACCAAAAAAATTTTTTTCGCCTACCTACAAATATTATCTTTAAAGATAATAAAAAAATAAAGATAATTATGTATTTTAAGTTAATTTTAAACTTTATTTGTTATTTTTTAGCTGCATTTTATAATTTAAGTGTTTTTTTTTTTAAAGTAAATTCTTATTTTTGCTTTGAGAGAGTTGATAAACTGCTTTAAAAAATCTGAAAAAATTCAGGAGTTATTGTTTTATGTTGTAGAACATACCACTGCATGACCAGCAAAATCGGAGACTTTTTTTTCTGAACAACCCTAATGTACATATATGCTTATGTGTGTATAGTACTTATATACATAAATACTATATACTTTTAAAGTCCGTAACACAAAAATATATAAAAACTATTTTTCACTAGTTCTTAGGCCAAATAGAGCTTTTTTTTAATTTTTCCAAGTACCAAAACATATAAATAACATTTTTATTTTTGATTTTCTTTATGGGCCTTGTATTCAAAGATATTTTAAGTCCCACTAAGGAATTTATGACTAGTTTGCAGGTCAAGAAGAAAAATTTCCTTTTTTGTCCATTTCCATTCGTGAATATCACAAAAAATAAAAGTTTTTTGGTCAAATTACTGCTTTTATCGTATTCAGCGACTCAATATAAATACATGAAAGACATAAGTCCTCTGATCGGTATTCTGAAAGTTAACCTACATTTCGTTTGATTTTACCAGCATCAAGAGACAGTAAACATTTTTGAGAACACTTCAGACGAAATTCGCGATCTCTAATTCTTAACAGAATTTTCCAAAATTTTACAGAAGCTTACTTAACGGGTTATGGAACCGTTTCAGACTAGGAGACGTAAACATTTCAAACAATCGACTTTATCGTTTCGCACTAATATACATACATACATAACTTCTGAGTCGATAATTACTTAGCTGTCATTATGTAAGAGGCTAATTCTGCGAGTTTCTGTAAAAAACTTATCCAAAATTCCTTGTACATTAATTTCGATATCACGATGTACATATATTAATTGAGTCGAAACCGTTCGGCTGATCTTCAGACATTGTTGATCTAAGGTAAAGTTTTAGACGACGCCGCATAGAAAAGAGTTCACAGCATTTGTTCACGAACAGATAAAAGCTTATAAAACTTTACCAACAAGGGCAAAACAGGCCTCAGGAGGTATTTAGTTGGAAACATTTTTGAACAAGATAACCTTAGCAACACTTCAAAATTCGTATGCTACTCCCAAAATAAGATTTTTTTAATGAAAAAACAGAATATTTAAACGACAATTTTTGCTTGGATGTGGTGTGTGAATTTTCTTAAATGAGTATAAGCTGCGAACCTTGTACCTGATCTTAACAAAATAGGTTCCATTTCTTATATACATACATAAGTAAACTTTTAAGTTCATTACTTAATATACATTTAATACCTATTTCCTTTCATATAAAGTGATTTATTGTTTTCTTTTTTTCATAAGAGGCGCAAGTCTTTTTGCTTTTTCATGTTAGTGAGAACATATTGTCAATAAAGGTCTATGTAAAAAAAATTCCAATGGGGGGGGGGGCGGGGGGGTTAAGTTATAAGCAATAATTTTTCAATTTAAAAACTAAAATCAAACCTTTCGTCTAGCGGTATGTTTAATTTTTTTGATTTTTTTTTTCAGAGAGAAAATAAAATCTTAGCAATCATTTTACAATTTATTTCAAATTGGTCGGAGTCGTGGTTCTCTAGAAAATAGTTTATCTATGTCGCCAAGCGCAAAAATTAACTAACAAAATCATTGTGAGAATTTATTTTTAGAAAGCTTGATCCAAACTCACAAGGATGCGGCTTGCCTGCAAATGAATCCATGGACGCAAATTAACTTCTCCATGACACATCCATAAACATGGGGTTGGAAGAAATATTATTTGTGAATAAAATTCTTTTATTTAGGAAATATTAAGGAATAAAATGTATGTAATGGTGGGAATATCACATACATATGCAAGTTTCTTAAGTATTCTCAGATCTTTAATCCGACAGGCTTTTCGTTCAGTAGGTTAAGCTAGCCTATGTACAGTTTAGCTGGCGCTATATTTTGGCACCTATGGCAAACTTTTTCTACGTTTTAATAAATCAGTATTCCGTAAGATATCAACGAAATCGGACACAAGCTCTGTCCGCGCCGCTTACAGATTTGCGCTAGGAAGCTCAAACTTTGTGACAGTTAGTTTTAAGCTTCATGCTGAAAAATAGACCAAAATTAATATACAAAATCATTATGATCTAGAATTCTTCGAGAACGCTCAGATATAGAAAATTTAGTCATATTCGAGTAAATCTGCATTAAAAAACAAAGGGTTGTTACCGGAGCTGTAAAATTTTCATTCTTCTGAATTTGAATAACAAAATTAAGAAAATTGTACTTTTTGCTCATTAAAATCTTTTCTTTAAATCTTTTTTCCATTCCTTAAATGTACACGCGCATAAGGAAGTATCGAAAAAAATGTTAACGTTGTTTTGTGAGCCTATTTATAAGGAAAAACTTTATGATCTCCGCGCAAGTAGAGCTTTGCACTATATTCACCTTAATACATTATTAAATGAAATTTTTAATGCCACTACATTAAGATCGGTTGAAAAAATAAAGCTAAGTTTTTGGTCCAAAAATTTTCAAAGTATTTAATAAAGAAGAAATTACAATAACATTTTCAACAGAGATTCCTGTTCAGTAATGTTAGTGGGAAAAACACAAAAAAATTACAGCGCAAAGTGCATTGAGTACTAGTTTCCGACGCTTAAGGGTCTGCAAGCATTCTATATTTTATTTCTTGCATTGACCAGTTAAGAATCATAGCATAAAATATAAGCAAAGTGCGCCAAAACTCTATATTTTTCCACATTTCTTGAGGAGCGCTCCGTTGACACGAATTTTTACACGCAAGTTGCAAGTTTTTATTTTTGCTTTCGCATTTTGTCTGTTGTGATAATGGCTAAATTAACTTCAGCTCCAAATTTTTTTCGAACCACACTTTTCGTATGAAATTTTAAATTTTAATATGCAACCAAAAAATTTTGGTCTAGTTTCGAAGATAGAACTGTCGAAAGTTACGCATATAGCATTTTTAAAAATCAATATATTTGGAGGCCTAGATTTATATTGAAATTATGGGTGTCGTATGAAATATAATTTAATGAGCTGCAATATTGATGCAAATATCGTTCAAATTTGACCTATAGCTTGAAAATGTGATGATTTTTCGGAAATATTTACAAAAATTTTTTCAAAAAATTCTTATTTTTCAAAATATGATCTATATTTTTTAAAAGGCTGAAATGCCCAGCATTTTACCCTTACCCTTTTTTCCACACAAATAATCAATCTTTAAAAATGCAATAAACCAAAAGCCAATTCCAAGAATGTAGAAATGAAAGTACAATGATCAAACGAAACAAAAGATCTGACGTCAATTGCACTTTGTTGTTTGCTTGTGTGATCGCTTTTTATTTTCTTAAAAAACACGACCTTTTTGTTGTAAGTGTTTCGATCCAACGTTCACAGCGGAATACGATTCAAAGTGCAAACGAAGTTAAGTCATGTCGTTGTATCGTTCTGTATTTTGCTACTGCTACTGATACCTCGTAGAATGTCAATACTCTTCTTATGTATTTTTTTCCGCTAAATTGCAATTTTTGGAACAAAATTGATCTTTTTACTTGCATATTATTCCATCGTAGCTTTAGAGCAAGGAGAGGTTGCTAAATCTGGCCAGAACATCACGGTACCCTCATATGCACGAATAAATGGTAGAAGACGTTTTTGAGGCACTCGTCTATATAAACTTTGGTTTGCGTAACAAAAAAACTGCTTCTGAGACCACGGGTGCATATGGCCTGCCAAACCATATATTTATTCGGAAATTTCGAAATTTTTTCATTTTAGATTTAGTAGACACATGCCCGTTTTTCGGTGATGCATAATATTCGTGCCCAGGAAGCTGCTTAAATTCTGCTTTAACGTAAGTTTCGTCGTCCATAACACAGCAATCAAATTTAGTCAGGTACCTTTCATACAATTTTCGGGCTCGCATCTGAGCCATCAACTGCTTTTCATCAGAACGGTCTGGTACTTTTTGAACTCTATGTGTCCTTAGCTTACTTTTCTCCTTTATCCTTTGTACAGTAGATTTTGATGTACCTGCTCTAGCCGACATATCTCACACTGAGGTGTTGGGTATTTGCTTAAAAAGCCGCTTTACCTTCGTTGCTACCTTTAGGTTAGAAAATGCTGGTTTTCTGCCTGAACCTTTTTTTGCGTGAAACAGGTAGACCCTTCTTTTAATTAGAAATATCCGTAAAGATAGTTTTTTCTGATGCACCAACTATTTTTGCTATAGCTGAAAATTTTAATTCTGAAATTTGCAGGTATGTGGACAAAATCAGTTTGCGGACTTTTTGTTGCTTGCTAGACATCTTTGTCGTTAAAAGTGCTATCTTCAAGTGTTATACATCATATTAAACGTCACTTTATATAGAAAAATATTGTGTCTTTTTAGATCTATAAGATTACCAGGTAGAGCATAATACAAAAAAATAAAAAACGCAAGTTTTTTTCTGGGACAGTCCCTAGCTTTGTATCGTAATAAATAATTTACTGTGACTTTGTAGCGAAATGTCATTGTTTGGTGTTGTAGATCTAATAATGATCGATAGAAATTGTGCTTATTGTATTTAAATTATTTAAAAATATTATATTTTAAAATTCTCTTTTTGATATTATTTCTAATGTCTTAAATTTTTTGAAAATATTGATACGAATGAAAACTTTTGACAAAAAATTAAAATTGACAAATTATTCTTAAAAAACTAGAAATAATTAAATGTTTAAAGTAAAATCCCGACAGTGTTCTTGTGTAGTGTGATTGTAAGAGTGTAAATATAGAAGTTTAAATGTAGAACTGTAAGTATGGGCAAAGTAGTATATATTAAAGAACTTTACTCCGCGATTTGTCGGTATTTGGAACGTACCGTAGTTAAACGCAAAGTAAAATCAACGGTCTTAGAATCAGGGGAAATACGATTTTGGCTTATGTTGCGCATTGAGTTTTTAACAATGACGTCAAATACCCTCTGCTCTGCCATTTCGTATTTTATTAGGATTTTCTATTTTATTTATTTAATTTTATATGATGCATTTTTGAATAAAATAAAATGAAAATGAATGCTAAGTAAATTGAAAATTAAAAAAAGGAGGAAAGCCTTTCGGTTATTATTCAATAAATTCAATATTAGCTGTAATTTGAAAAAAGTGGAAAACCCTGATGAGAATCATTCAATATTGAATTCCTTTCCCCGTTTTTTATTTGTACTTTACAAATAATAAATTATTTCTTTTAAGCTGCATTTGAGAAATTCATTTTTATTGCTACCAAGCAACCAGCAAATGCAGAAGCAAGATTTTTATTTTGATTTCTCAAAACAACAAATTTGCAATTTTAGCTTTTTTTCGGAAGAAAAATTCAAATTAAAATTGAAAATTTTATTCCTTTTGTTTGCTTGTATCACATAAATTGCTATTTGTCCCAACAGAATTATTTCTAAGGGTGCTTTTAATCTAACGAAATTATGAACTATTGTTCTGATATTTTCTTGTTTTACTTGAAACAAACCATAAATTAAAATAAGTTAATACATAAATATATTAAATAAGAATAGTGCAAAAAAACCAACAAAAAAATTACAAGCGCAAAATGCATTAATTGTTAGAGAATAACTCTAACAATCGTAAAAGAACAAAAAATGGGCAATCAGCTGCTTATACTAGTTTCAATGACGCTACGTCACATCTTCAGTAAGCTTTGTTAGCCGATGTTAAAGAGTCTGCAAACACACTTTATTTACTTCCTCGCTTTGACCAGTTAAGAATCATAGCGAAAAACACAAACACTGTGCGACAAGACTCTAACATTCTTTCTCCCTTTACATGCAATTGCTCCTGCAACTCTTTTGATATAAAACATTTCTTGACGAGCGCTCCGTTGCACAGTGTTTGCGATTTTCGCTATGAGAGAGAGAGAGAACAACAAAAAAGATCTACATTCCAATAAAATCATAATTTTACAAATAACCTTAAACATCGTGCTAGTATTACTTTTACTAAAAATTGGCTGATCAACCTAACTAATATAGATATTCCAGAGGATTCAAAATGGATACTTTCTCTTGGACCTAAATTTCCATTGCCTACCAACAAAAACAATGTAAACAAATTTCAACCTATTCAAGACTAGCAACTAACAAACCAATCGAAAAATATTTACATACTACAAGTATACAAAAATACTGAAAATTTTCTTAAAAAACACAAAAATGTTATAGTAACACGATCGGACAAAGGAAATAAAACTGTTGTCATATACAGGGATGACTTTAATGACAAAATAAGACACCTACTAGACGACAAAAACACTTACAAAATCACTAGAAGTGTCTCAACAGATAGCCTCCAAAGGAAAAACAATAATATTATTAATGAACTTTTCAAAAACAATCACATCGACAATTTTCAACGGCATAAACTTCTTTGTTCTGCGGCTAATGCACCCAAACTATACGGTTTGCCAAAAATACACAAAAGCAATATTCCTCTCCGTCCAATTGTTTCCTCATATGAAGTTCCTTGCTACAATCTATCCAAATATATCGGACAGATTTTAAAAAGTGTAGTCTCAGATAAATTCAATATAAAAAACTCTTACGAATTTAAGAAAAAACGGAAAACATTTCTAAAAACCGGATGAAATATTGATTTCGTTTGACGTAGTGTCTCTTTTTACAAACCTACCGACACATTTAGCGACTAAAATTATTTTGATGAAATGGAATGAAGTCCAAAAACATACTACAATGCCGAAAAAAGTTTCTTAAATATCTTAGAATTTTGTCTGAAAGAAAATAATTATTTTACATACGACCAGAACATATATCTACAAAATTATGGTATGCCAATGGGAAACCCAATTTCCCCCACTATTGCAGACATTGTTCTGGACGAATTACTCAATACTACAATAACAAATCTTGGACTAAAAAATATAGAAATTCCCTTCATAGTGAAATACGTGGACGATTGCTTTGCTATTATCAAATCCAAAGATGAACAAATAATATTGGAGGAACTAAACACATTTCACAACAAATTAAAATTCACTTCAGAAAGAGAAAACAATAAACAACTAAACTTCTTAAATTTAACAGTTTACAATAAAAACAATAACATAAACACAAATTGGTACGCTAAAGATATAGCTTCAGGCAGAATCATTAATTTTCTTTCAAACCATCCTCCACCACAAAAATACAACACAGCAAAAAACCTTATTAAAAAATGCACCTAGTCTAAGTGAAACATCTTTCCATATCAACAACATTAAAAAAATCAAAATTATTTTACGAAAAATAGCTTTCCCGCCAACATCATAAAAACACTAATAAAACAAGCAATAAATGAAATAAAAACAAAAAATAGCAATCGTTCGGAATCAACAAACAATAGAGTTGACAAAGAATATTGCTCTCTACCATATATACCCTCACTAACTAACAAAGATAATATTAAAAACTTTTTCAACGATAACATAAACACGGCTTACAAAACAAATAGAACAATTAACACTCTCTTTTCTAAACATAAAACCAAAACAAAAAATACCAAAAACTTTAACGTTGTATATGAAATAGAATGCAAAGGCAATAACAATGAAAACTGCAACAAAATATACATTGGACAAACTAAAAGAGATTTAAACATAAGACTAAAAGAACACAAAAAATCAATAGAACTAAACCAAACGACAACAGCTTTAGCTCAGCACATTAGCGAAAAAAACCACTTTGCTAACTTCGACTCGGTTAAAATTCTTGAAAGAGAAGGTAAAACAAACAGAAGACTCATGCTAGAGAGCCTGCACATAAAAAAACAGCAAGAAAAAGTCATAAACAAAAAAAAAAAATGCCGAAAATGTTAGGTGCCATTATAATTTAGTTTTAGTTGGTCACAATACTAATAATTTTTTAGATTTTTTAATTTTAAAGTAAGTGCTATAACTAATTTAAAATTGTGAAACGCAAACTAATTGTATTCATTGTTAATTTTTCTTGTCTTCTTTTGTGAAATATTTTTTAATAATTGTTTTCTACTTTTGTAAAACAGCGCCTTGAAGAGGTCGCCAAATAGCGACGAAACGTTGGCTATATTTTTTAAAAAAACTAATATAATTTAAAAAATAAAAAAGTACCAAAAAAGCTTAATAAAAACTTCTTAGTCACAATATAAAATTGCAATGGTCATAAATTAACTCTATTATTTTAAATAAGAATAGTTAAATGCTAGAATTGATTCGGCATTCAAAAAAACACGAAAATCCAATTTTGAAAGACAAATAAATGGAATTTTCTTTGAAATTAAGAAAAAACTAAATCAAAATGTCAAAATAGACTATCACTATCTCCGTGTTATTTTAACTTAGGCTTAAGTCCTTGCAAATTCAAAAATATTTATGTTGGGGGCTTAAGCACCATTGATCCTTTGCTCGAGAGCACTTGTTTTTCAGTTCAAACTGAAAAATAATAATGATATTCATGT